>BQNB010018897.1:0-67620 GCA_026074375.1 Tanacetum coccineum | reverse complement strand
TGTCCTCATTCTCGGTGGAGGAAAGTAAGGGAGAAACCTTAGGGAAAGTGAGATACGGGAGAAAAGTCCGAATGAAAATTGTGAAGGAATCGTCAACTTCAACATTAATCTCACCTCCCCCTGGGTCAAAACATTCATCTTCATTAAGCTCATCAAAATTGTTTATCACGGGTGCATCGGACTCAATGTCGAAGGTAAAACGCTCATATTCGAGAAAAGAAATATCACCGTTACGCAAGTTGTCAAGAAAAATAGTATCATCTTCTGAGTCAAAATCACTATCAATACCCGCTGGTATCGAATCATCCGGACCGTGAAATATATCGATCTCTTCCCTAAGAGAGTCACTATCCTTAATGGGAATAGTGGGAAGAGACTCGATAATCGTATTTGGACTAGCATGAAAATTTTCTGGCGACCGGGAAGATGAATTACCGCATAGCATCCACATTCGACTAATATATTCCTCGTGCTCTCTAACAAATCTTGGAGGAAGTGTTATGAGTTCATCGGTGAACTCATGGTGGAGAGGATCACTCTTGGGAGAAAAAGTTATCAAAGTATCATGGTCGGATTCATTCTTAAAGTGTTGTGGTTCATGATCGAAAAACACTTCAGGAAAGAGATTATGGGTGGTATCATCACTAAGCAAACTCTCTAGATAGAATACGTCTCCTTTTGATTCATAATATCCTTCCTTAATATACGTAGGTAATTCAATAGCTAGAAAAGCATCGATCTCATCAATTTCGCCTCCCGGGTCGAAACACTCAGCTTTATCGAAAAGAGGTGTGTTAAGTAAAACTGGCTTATCAAAATTAGAAATATTGGAGTCCTTGCTCTCGACATCCTCTAACATCTCTTTAAAAAGAGGATTAATGTCACTGGAGTTGTAATTGTCATCAAATTCAAAAAGAGGGTTTGAATAAACTTGGAAATTTTCTTCTTGAACATCCTCCTTAAGAAATGATTCGTCATCTCTCGGTAGATGTAAACAAGCTGGAGCAAGTTCGTCGGTGAACTTCTTGGGATTAGAATCAATCGTAAACGTAAGGGAAAATTTTGTTGATGGATCACGGTTAAGCAATAATTCAATTTGTCTAAGATTTGTTTCAACATCAAAATCCTCATTTCCCGGTGGAAATGGGTCAAAAAACGAGTTCATCGGCGAACTCCTCAAGAAGTAAATCGCTAGTCTCATAAGATGTAAAACTAGGACGAGAATCAGAAAGCGAAGTGGTACTGCCACTCAAGAAATGATTTGATTTTTTCAATCTTAAAACGTCTCCAAAACTATCCTCGCATGAGAAATTAATCATTTTAATCGACTCATTTGCATGCTTTTGAGAATGCTTATTAACATGAAAAATTAATCGTTCATCCCCGTCCCTTAACATAAGCTCTCCTTCGTACACATCAATTAAAGTACGCCTGGTCCTCAAAAAGGATCTCCCAAGTATGAGAGGAACTCGAGGATCGGCTTCAAAATCAACAACAACAAAATCGGTAGGAAAGTGAAATTTCTTAACTTTGACAAAGACGTCTTTGGCGAGTCCTTTAGGATGAGTAATCGATCGATCCGCTAACTCTAAAGTCATTCGAGTTGGTGTAAGTTCGGGTAAGGAAAGCTTTTTCTAAAAGGAAATGGGCATAAGATTTATGCTTGCGCCAAGATCGGCCAAGGCATGTCATACATCCATTCCTAGGAAATTGCATGGAATAAGAAACTTGCCAGGATCTCCAAGCTTTTCGGGAAGCTTTTTGAGGAGCATCGCCGAGCAATTCTCGTTCAACGGTATCTTAGCTAATTCAAGCAACTTTTCCTTATTCATAAGCAAACTCTTAATCGTAGGAGCAAATCTTGGCATCAAAAGTAAAGCATCCGCGAAACTAATGTCAAAGCGCAAATCTTGAAAGATTTGGAAGATCTTCTCCATTTGATTCGAAGCTTTGTCACGGGACTTTTGATCATCACGTCGTGAAGGATATGGAATATTTGGCTTAGGTAAACTCTTCGGAACATCGGATTCCAGAATGGGAGTGGTTTTAGGCAAAGTCTTTGGAACATCGGGTTCCAGAATAGAAATGGGGATAACCGGAGGTGGGATTTGAGCGGTACTTCCTTGGAAATTTGTTTGCTCTTTATCCGTTGTCTCCTCGGTTTCTCGTTCCACTACCTTTTTAGGAGAAGGATTAGTAGGAATCGAGGGTCCCTCGTAAGCAACACCACTTCGAGTAGTGATCGCTTTCATCTCACCCTTCGGGTTTGGAATGGTATTACTCGGAAGAGTACCCGAAGTTGAGGCTTGGTTTTGAAACAATCCACAAATCATATTTTGCAAATTATTATTGCAAAGATAAGTTTATTGAATTCAGACATGACAGGCATTATAGAGATTTTATCATGTTCTGAATTTCATTCTTAAGGTCTCCTTTCAACGAGTTGAATATGAGATTTGCATGTTCCCCCCCCCCCCCCCCCCCTTTGGGGGGGGGGGGGGGGGGGGGGGGGGGGGGGGGGGGGGGGGGGGGGGGGGGGGGTCCCCCCCCCCCTCTTAACATTTGCACGTTATTCTACTTGTAATTCAAAAAAATCATTGGACATCTCTTGTGAACTTGATATTAGGCCACTTGAAAAGTGGTTTTGAAATCCTTGGTTTTGAAAATTTGGAGCATGATTATTTTGAGCTTGAAAACCTTGATTTCTATGAAAATTATTTCCCCGATTAAAATTATTCCCTTGAACTTGATTCTGATTAAACCTATTTTGACCATTGTTTTGCACCGGAGCAAAACCTGGTGATGCCATTTGATTACTAACACGGTTAGGAGGATTAACTTGATTGTAAGTACCCGTGGTCGCACAAACACTAGCTTGATTGTTATCGGTAGCCGGACAATTATACCAAGAATGGGCACCACCACAAGTAACACAAATTTCCTCAACCGCTTTAACCGGAGCGGGAGTGATAACTTTTTTAGAAACAATCTCAACTAAGGTTGAAAGTTGATCCGCAAGCTTATCAATTCTCTCATCCATTTTACAAACACTTTCCCTAGAAGTCGTATTCATCCTAGAAACATTCGATTTATTACGTGAATAACGAACTTTTGATTTGTTCTTAATTATATTCAAAGCTTCTCTAGTCGTTGATATGTGAGAAATCACATATCTTTATTATACCAAAATGGCCCTTAGCCCTTAAAACGTATTTGAAAGTTGCAAAAATATGCTTGTAGTTGGGTATTTTGTTGTTTTGTATGTGTAGGTACGGAGGTTTGCAAAAATCACAAGAAACGGCCTAAACTCGACAAAACACAGACACGGGACGGAAAGAGTACAAAAGAGCCGAAAGTTTTCTAAGCAAAATGTCAATAATGCTATATACTCTGGCCATCATTGGTCAATCAACAAGAAGACAAAACCTTGAAAATACACAATACCCTTAATGTTAAACACAAATTCACCAAAAATTCCCTAAAACCCTATCAACCGTTATTTCCTGTATAATTAAAGGATAAACGGTCGTTAAAAATGTCTTATAAACCATAACTCCGTTACCCTTTCAAAGCACCCAAGCCCAGCACCCGACCTATTGCTCCTTATAAAACCAATCAACAAATACACCCGGTCAAACTCAGTTAAAAAAGAAAAGAAAAACACAAGGAAAATAGTGTGTACAGGTTCATCTCCTTCTTCGTTTCACCTTGTGTAAAACAAAGGGTAAATTGAAATTGACAGCGTGGCTCAACAATTCAAGTGACAAGGTATGATATGGCAGAGTTATACGTCACCAAAAGCCCCTATTGCTAAGACCACCAACAAGAAGATACGCGGCAATTAAAGAAAAACACCAATGCTGTTGATTGTGCTCGAAAGCGTGTGCAAAAAAGAAGCAACAATGGGTCTGACATACGGAATACACTTGGCAATCCGTGTGCTCATCATATCAATCCCAACAGTCATAAGATGGGTCAAATATTTGGGCTGGATATAAGGGACTAGATCAAGGGGAGCGTCTAACATCTTGAGAGCCTAATCTTCCTATAAGCTTATACAATAGAAGACCTCCTCACTCACAGTCATCCATCTAGCTTATTTAGAGAGTAGGTAAATTGCTGATAGCTTATTGTTATTTCTAGCTTATAATCGATAAACAATCGTTGTAACTTTCATTAAAAAGCTTTGTAATATCTGTTGTTTATTATAAAAGGTTGCATTTCACGTATATGTCTTAGTTTTAATCTATTTCACTAAATTTGTATTGGTTAATAAGCTTGTATTTTGTTTAATAACTCTCATTAAGCTGTCAGCTCTTACTCTTATGCTGGCTATCCAACCAACTAAGCTCTCAAAAGCTTAGTTTGAGCTATCTACTCAAATCTCAGAATCAATTTTAGCCAAACTTATGTAATGGAAGGGAAGTCAGTAAGGAAGGACTTTTAGGACCCTACCAACTTATCACTTGATATCGAGCTTGTTGATAGCTCTTAGAGCATTTTATAGCCTTGTTTGGCAAAGCTTCTGTAAGTTCCTCAATTTAACCATTTCTGTCTTTAATTACTAAGCGTAATCCGCATGGTAGTTAATGGTACTTATAGCGTGCTTAGTGCTGTTGTATTTTGCTTATGAATTCTTATTGTATAGATTAATTCTTTTTGTGGGAAAACTTAAGTATTAAATGTCTTTGTTTTAATTGTGTCTTCTGCTGTCTAAAAGCATAATAAAACCAAAAAAAATTAGCTTAAGTGTTTTATAAGCTTATTGTTCTGCGTATTTTCTGCGCAATATAAGCTTATTAGGTCTTAAAAGCTTGTAATATATGGTATGAGTATAATTGATCATTAATTCTCACATTTATAAGCTTAAAATGGATTTTTTCAAGGAAATAAGGGGGTGTTGGCTTGGCTGTACTAACTGAAGTTAGTACTGCGATTGTACCATTTGGTCCCTTTAATTTCTTTTTAATCGCAAAATTAGGTGTATAAGAAGGAGTAATAAGTTTTAAATAGTTTTAAGCTAAGTTGTCCCATGTTGATAGTTTGCTAGGTTAGAATTTGATAAGTTTTAGTCAGGTTTCTTTAGCATTTTTATTCTAGAAAGTCTAGTTGTAGTTTTTTGTGCTTGTTTTTGCTCTTAATTGTTTGGTTAAAATAGTATAGAGCAAAGATTTATAACCTGCACTTGTTGGTTTTAAGCTTTGATAGCTTTGATGGTCAACTGCATCAGCATAAAAAAATAAACAAACAGTCAATTTTAGGGTTAAAAATCAAAGGGTAATATTAGTTTTTAGATTTTAATTTTTAGTTTACTAGTAGTTCATAGGTCATAGTCCATTAGTTTCAACCTGTTTTCTAAAAATAAGCTCATTTGCTTGCCTGTTTTTAAGCTTAAAATTTAGAATTTGTCTTTTCAAAACAAAAGCTTACTTAGCATATACTGAGTAAAATAAGCTGTTTTCAAGCCACTTTTTCATTGAGTAATTGAATTTCAAAATGTTTTATAAAAGCTGTTTCATATAGCTTTTTGGCCAAGGTTCAAAGTAATATAGGCTAGATTATTATAAGGATCTGTTTGTGGGCTTAAAAATAAGCTTAAAGATGCTGTTTGGTCTGTTTGAATTGTAGTTTTAGCTTAAGTGCTTATTTTAGATTTCTAGCTTATAGCCCTTAGTTTTTTGCTTAATTTCTATTCAAATTAGCTTATTAGATTAAAATTTAGTTATTTCATAGCTTAATAAGGTTAGGATTTAGCTTATTGTATCTTTACTTAAAAATAAAAAACATAGTTAAGTTAGAATAAGTAGCTTTTTAATCAGGCTTCTTCTTTGCTTATTTGATTTTCAAAATGCTTTTTGAAAGTTGTTTTAAGTAGTATTCTAGGTATACTTTTTAGGGTAATAAGCCAAAAGTCCATAAGGATCCTTTAGCTTATTGAAAAATAAGCTCAAAGGTGCCTTAAGGGGCTGTTTGGTTAACAGTTTACACCATAAGTGCTTATTTCTTTATTTTAGCTTATCTGCTTATTTTAATTGCTTATTTAGGTTTAACTTAGCTTATTAGGATAGTTTAAGCCCATTTTAGCTTATTTTGTTTTGCCATTTGCTTATTTGCTTTCTAGTATAGATTTTAAGGGCTTTTAAGCCTTTTTAGCTTTTCTGTCTATCTTATTTGTGCTTATTTTTGTTCTTATGTGCTTATTAGACATAGCTTATTGTCTGTCTTAGCTTATTTTAAGATTTCATTTGCTTATTAGTGCTTAAATTGCCCAAACAATTAGCTTTTTAGTGGTTTAGTATAGTTTAAGCAATTCTGTCTTTAACTGCTTATTTGTGGGCTTATTTTGGGTTTATAAAAAAGGTTGTTTTGCAAAAGTTGCTTATTTTTAAGAGTTTAAAAAGTTATAAAAAAATGGAAAAAATTAAAACACTTGGAAAAGTTGGAAGCCCCGGGTGAGCAAGGCTAGAACCCGGGACCTCTACCACCTTCACCAAGCGTTTTATCCCCCACACTCCCAACCATTATGCTACAATAGCTCATCGAGTATTACTTTGCAAAATCTATTATTTATATACGTTTTAGGCATATTAGTATAATAAGCTGTTTTTGCTTATTACACAGCTTATTCAATAAGCTGTTTACACAAGCTTATTTTTCTTAGATTCCTCATTGTTCAAGCTATTTTTCATAATTTTTATAAAATGTTTAGTATTTTTTATATTTAATTTTCTTTAAAATCGTTTTTAATTCATAAAAAATTATAAAAAAGTCAAAAAAAATAATTTTTTTAGAAAATTTTCTTTTATCATATAGTTTTTAGGAAAATTAGTTTTGCTTCCGTAGAGTTTAAATTGCAAAATTTCACTTTTTAAAGAACGTGATTCATTCCCGTTCACGTTTTTTGTGTTTTTAAGCTCAATTCAACTCCGTTTTTGTTCTAGTTTTCTTTAATCTTTCTTCTTAGTCAATTAGGGTTAGTTAAAAGTGAAAAATTCATTTTAGGTTTATTTTTGAAAATTTAGGGTTTTTAGATCCCGTTTAGGATCTTCGATTTGCGTTTTTAGTTAAAATTTACCTTCCCTTATTGATTTCTTGTAATTAGGTTTAATTGCCCCTTAATTTGCTCATTTGTAGGATTTTAGAAAACAAATCATCTTCGAATCAATTCAAATCATTGTCCAAATAACAAACGTGGTCTTAATTTTATAAATCTTTAGGAAAACGACCCGGTAATCACTTACCGGTATAAACGTACAATATATTTTTGTGTGAATTTTTCTTAAGGGTAACTTGGGAATTTTCATCGCTTTTATATTATTATACGTATTATATACTATTGATTTTAAATGATCAGTCGTCTTACTCAAAAGATTTCCACCTGCCACGGCATTTAAGGAATCTTGATCGTTCTCGTTTAAACCGTTATAAAAGGTATCAACTCCGTAAATCCATAGTGAGGACAAGCTCTAAGCATTTCTTTAAATCGTTCCCATGCTTCACTAAAAGTATCCTCGAATTTTTGTGTAAAACAAGAAATTTCATTCTTTAAGTGAGTGGTTTTCGAAGGAGGGAAAAATTGATTCACAAATTTGGTTATGAGATCCTCCCAAGTCAAGATCGAATTAGGTGGTTACAATCTAGCGGCCCCCTCGAGTGAGTATGAAAACATCATAAGCTTAATAACATCATTCGGTACATCTCTAAATCGTAAAGTCGAGGTAATCCTTTTGAAACTATTGATATGAGCATGGGGATTTTCCCTCTCATATCCGTGAAACGGGTTAGCTTGAACTAGTTGTAACAAATTCGTCTTGATTTCAAAATGATCCGCATTAATTTCCGGTAAAACGATAGCTTCTCCATACCCTTCCGTGGGTGCTCGGAGTAGCTCTTCCATTGTACGTTCCGCCATTGGTGCAACGATAGTACGAAGCTCGGGTTCGACTATGTTTGGAGCACGTCCTTTATTTCGACGTCTCGGAATGGTTACATTTGAATTATTTGGAAAATTGGAATTTCTAGTGCGCATGCACTAAGCAAACAAATGAAATGATAAAAGAAATGAGGAAATGTTTTTGTTTACCGAATAATCAACAAACTTAGGGTAACTCTCTTAAGTAAAATAAATTTTACAAAAGAGGTGCACCTTTTTCGTAAGTGACACAAACGATAAAAAAATTTGAATCTTTGGTTCGGGAACTTATTAATGGATAATACCTCAGTTGAAGGTATTATTTGTTGGTGTTCTTTTACCAACTTTGTAAATTTTTATATTTCTTAAATTAACGAGAAAAAAATCGAAAAATCCGAAAGAGCAAATATTTTTGTATTTTTGTTATTAATCTTTTACTTATACTAAAAAGAAAAGAAAAATATATTTTTACTTTTTATATTTTTAAATTTTTTTTTATATTTTTGATTTTCTCAAAAGCGTACTTCGGAGGACGAAAAAGGTTTCTCCACATCTACGATCAACAAAACTGCAACGGAAGCAATCTTATCACAAAGACCCCGAGGCAACGACGCCAAAAAAATTTATTCGCAGGGCCAATTATATACGTATATAATATCTAAGTATAGAAGAAATTCCAAAAAACTACCCTTTGAGGACAAAGGTAGTAGGAAAAATCTTACTTAAAATACTACACGTTTAACCGGTAAGTGATTACCGGGTCGTTTTCCCAAAAGACTTATGAAATTGAGGACTCACGATTTGTTTAGTTGGATACTGATTTGAATTGGTTCGAAGATGATTTGTTTTCTAAAATCCTAGAAGTGAACAAACTGAGAGACAATTAAACTTAACTTTAATAACGGGAAATTAAACTTTAACTAAAAACGCAAAACGGGAATCCAAACGGGCCCTAAAACCCTAAATTAACAAAATTAAGTCCTAAAATAATATTTTTGGTTTTTATAAGTCTAAATTAATTAAAAAGCTAAGGCAAAGAAAACTAGAACAAAAACGAAGGTCATATGGGCTTGAAAACACTAAAAATGTGAACGGGAATCAATCTCGTTCTTTAAAAATCAAAATTTTGCAATTTTAACCCTACGGAAGTAAAACTAATTTTCCTATAAACTATATGATAAAAGAAAATTTTCTAAAAAAAATTATATTTTTTTGACTTTTTTATAATTTATATATTGAATTAAGAAAATTGATTTCTAAGAGAATTTGTTTTATGGAAAAATCTGGTAAAAATTAAAGAAATAGTTTGATTTGAAGGGTGAGAATCTAAGAAAAATAAAATTGGAAACACAGCTTATCGAATAAGCTGTGTAATAAGCAAAAACAGCTTATTATACTAAAAGAGCTAAAACGTATATAAGGAATTGATTTTGCATTACAAAACTGAAAAAGACCCCAGGGCACGTTGGTAGGGAGTGTGTGTTGTGAGGTGTTATAAAAGGTGAGGATGTTGAGGTCGGGGGTTCGAGCCTTGCTCACCCCCGACTTCCATCTTCCCTTTTTTTTGAAAAAGTTTAAAAAGCAAAGTTGGAAAACAGCTTAATATGAAAACTTTTTGTGAAAACAATTTTTTAGAAAACTACTAATAAGCTAGAAAATGGCTTAAAATTCAGACAAACTACACTTAACCATTTTTTTACTTTTTTATCAAAACTAATTAAGCTAGAAACTAATGATAAGCTAAAACTAAAACTTTATAAGCTATAAGCTACTAAAAACTATCCTATCAAACTTATCTAAGCTAGAAATGAGCAAAAAATGCACTAAGGCTATAAGCTTGAAAATCCAAATAGCTTTTTAAGCAAAACTTAGTTCCAAAACAGCCTAATGGCATTTTTAAGCTTAACTTTCTATTATCTAATGGACAACTTAAGACAAAATTGGCTTATATTTTCTCTACCTTGACCATTATAAGCTTCAAATAAACACTTTTGAAAAGAATCTTTGAAAGACAAGTGCTTTTAAACAAATTGTTGAATCACCAGAACGGTACTAAGTTTGTTTGATTTTGAAAATACAAAAAAAAAAAAACATTTTGCAGCTTAAAAACAGATGAGTGAATAAGCTTATTTTGAAAAAGCAAATTGAAAAAGATGATTAAAGACCTAAAGACTAATTGTGCTATGAAAATCGAATACTAAAAATTAAAATTACCCTCTAATTTTTAACCCTAAAATTAACTGTTTGTCTGTTTTTTTTATGCTGATGCAGTTGACCATCAAAGCTATCAAAGCTTAAAACCAACAAGTGCAGGTTATAAATCTTTGCTCTATACTATTTTAACCAACAATCTAGGAGCAAAAAGCACAAAAACTAAATCTAGAATTTACTTAAGCTAAAAATGATAAAGAAACTGATTAAAACTTATCAAATTCAACCTAGCAACTATCAACTTAAGGAAAACTAGATTAAACCTATTTAAACTTATTAATCCTACTCTTATAAACGTAAATTTTGAGATTAAAAATGAAATTAAAGGGCCAAATGGTCAATAGCAGTACTAACTCTCAGTTAGTATTGCCATGCCAAACACCCCCTTATTTCCTTGAAAATCCATTTTAAGCTTATAAATGTGAGAATTAATGATCAATTATTAGATACCAGATATTAACAAGCTTTTAACAGACCTAATGAGCATATATGAGCAGACAAATAAGCAGAACAATAAGCTATAACACTTAAGCTAATTTGTTTTTGGTTTTTTGCTGATTTTAAGACAAAAACATTTAAACTAAGAATTAATACTTAAGTTTTAACCAATATAAGAATTTAATCACTACATAAGCCTTCACTAAGCAAAAATAACATGAAATAAGCCAGCTATAAGCAAAAAAAACTAACCAATGCAGGTTTAAGCTAAGTATTAAAGACAGAAATGGTAAATTGAGAACTTACATAAACCTTTGCACAAACAAGGCTATCAAATGCTCTAAGAGCTATCAACAAGCTCTAGCTTATCAAGTGATAAGCTGGTATGGGTCCTGAAGTACTTCTTAAATTTGGACTTCCCTTTCCATTAATAAGCTTTGGTAATATTGATTGTGAGATTTGAGTATGATAAGCTCAACTAAGCTTTTGAGAGCTTAGTTGAGTTGATAGCCATCTTAAGAGTAGAGATGACAGCTTAATTAGAGCTTATTAAACAGGTTAGAAGCTTTATTCTAACATTTATAAATTTAGTTAAATAGATTAAACATAAAGACTTATAAGTGAATGCAAAACTGTTATTAATAAAAAACAGATTACAAAGCGTTTTTAAATGAAAGTTACCAAAGTTTGAACGATTATAAGCTAGAAAAAGTACAAATAAGCTATAAATAATTTACACTTACTCTAATTAAGCTAGTGATGACTGTGAGTGAGGATGCCTTGTATTTTTAGCAGGTAAGGAAGCATCAGGTCTCAAGTTTGTTACACACTCTTTTTGATCCACACCCTTTAATCTTTGCCAATCATTGGATCCATCGTATGACCGTTGGATTGATATTTGTCACACGAATTGCCAACATGGCATTCCGTGTGTCAGACCCCTTTGTGCTTCTTTTGCACTAGATTTAGTGCAAAATCTCAATCATTGGTGTGTTTCTTTAATTGCCCGCGTGTCCTTCCTTGTGTGCTTGGACCAATAAGAGCTCTCAATGACGTATAACTCTGCCACATCGTACCTTGTCACTTGAATTGTTGAGCCACGTCCTCAATTTGGATTTACCCCATGATTTTGACGGGTAATTTATTGAAGAAGACGATGAACAGTAAAAAGGAATTCGCGCCCTTTTTTAACTGTTTATATCTTTGTTTGACCCAGGGGTTTGACTTGGTTTTTATAAAAAGAAGAAAAATGGCGGGGTGTATTTGGGCTTGGTGTTTAAATGGGTAATTGGTTAATGGTTTTGGTTATTATACGGAGATAACGACCGTTATCTCTTAAGTATAAAAGAGATAACGGTGTTAGGGTTTTAGGGATTTTTGGTGAAATTGGTTTTAACATTAAGGCTCATTTGGGTATTTTGAGGGTTTTGGCATTTTATGGGTTGACCATTGTTGACCATGGTTGACTTTTTGACCTTTTTGCTATCAAACTCCCGGCTCTTGTGGTACTCTTTCCATTCTCGTGTCCGTGTTTGTCCGGTTTTGACCGTTTTCTTATGATTTTTACATTATCCGTACCTACACATACACAAACAACAAAATACACAAATACAAGCATATTTTTGCACATTTTGATCATTTAAGAGCCATTTTGGATACAATAAAGATATGTGATTTCTCACATATCAGTTGTCACTTCAATGTTTATTGTTACAGCCTACATAACTAGGAAAGTTGATGATAGAAACAAGCACGAGATAATATTTTAGTTGTAAAATCAGAATATGACAAAACAATCATAAAATCTAGTTATTTAGTAACTAGTCAAATAACCTTTTTGAACAAGAAGGTTTTCCATGAATTTCTTTTTTTTCTCATCTTTGCGTTGGTCGGCCACGACAAACGGTGATATCTCCACCCGAGATACATACACATGTAGTCGGTTTTGATGAGTTTGAGCATACGTGAGTAACATGTCGCGGTCTTGTATAGCATTAGCCAAAGGTATAAGACCTGAATCCAAACTACAATTAGGTTTCCTTAGATAAAGAAATGTTGGGGAGTTAAAATCGTAACCCAAAGAGTTTGTTAAAATCAATTTAACTTGATTAGTTGAAAAGCTGTCCAACTTTACAGGATCTATGGTAGCAACCAACCCATCAACGAATTTTCTTCCAGAAGGACTAGTGAACCTTCCATAATGGTGTAGTAGAACTTGAATGTCATTGTTTGAACTATAAAATGAGTTTTCTTAAACAATGTAATGTTGTTGTAAGAGTTGAACTACAACAATGTGGTTTATATAGTGTGACCCGTAGCCCTATTTAATGTTTTGAATCAATCACATTGAGGTTGTCGAGAGTATTTAAAGCCAACATTTGAAAATGAAATACATTACATCATTCGTACAATATATTAAATAAATAACAACAAACCCTCATAATTCATAAAAAACATACAAATGTTTAAAAACCAAACATGTTAAACCAACTATTTGAACCATCAGTGTTTAGGTTATCTAGATGTTGTGATTCTGAAACATGCTAATTTCGATCTTAAAACCGCGGGTGATCACCGGAAGCTTCAACTTAATGAACTTAATGAGCTTCGTGATCAAGCTTACGAGAATTCTTTGATTTATAAAGAGAGGACAAAGAAACTTCACGACTCAAAGATCAAAAACCGCATTTTCAATGTTGGTGATCAGTTTTACTCTTTAACTCTCGTCTTACGATATCTCAGAAATATTAAAACTTGTTGGTCAGGACTTTCACCATCACCAAAGTTTTTCCATACGGAACCATTGAGTTATCTCAACCCGATGGTCCAAACTTTAAGGTGAATGGTCATCGTGTGAAGCATTACTTCGGAGAGGACTTACCACCCAAGGTAGTCCAGGATCTCCACACTTTCTCCAAGGATGAATGAATTCGGGGATCGAGTCAAGCTATGTGACTCGGTTACCAAAAACAAAGTGCTTCATGGGAGGCACCCCATGCTTATCCTTCTATCTCATTTTCTTATTTCTATTGTGATGTGAGGAGGCTTGTACTCTTCTGATTCTTGTTTGTACTTGTGATTGTTTGCAGGATTCACCTAAATTTTCTGAAGACTCTCGTGTTCGGTGTTTTGTCCCGGTCCACTCGAGCTTCCTAGCCTTTGCTTGCCATTAGTTTAGGGAAATCCGATATCCTAAAGATTATTATCGACTAACATTTATCTTTTAGCACACTTGATAAACGGCTTGAGATTTTTGTGATACTTTCTTCAGGCTTGAGTTATGCATTCGACCTTTTTGAGTTCTAGTATGGGGTTTTTAAGTCTTAGGCTAGGAAACATTGAGGACAATATTTTAATTTTAGTATGGGGTAGTATATCTTCGATATGATCTTACCTACCTTTGCCCGTTGTTCTCACGTACCCCGTTTTCCCACAAAAAATTTATAAATTTGAAAATTTTAAAAAATTTCAAAAATAAAATAAGTGTTTTGTCACAATTTGAACGTTCCTGCTGGTAGGATAAAAGTAAATTAGACCGATCGAGAATGTTGAGGCTTAGCTTGTTCCTTAACTTTTAGGCTAAGCGTTCGCGGAAATTCGCGAAGAACGAAAAATGATAAAGTTAAGTATGAGTTGGATGCTAAGCAAGGATTATTTGGAAATCTTAAGAGCTCATGTATGTAATTTGTGGCTTTTTCTCCCATAAGCTCTTAACCGGATTAATATACGTGCTGTTTTTGGAGATTAAACTTAAATCAACAATTTTTATAATATATAGCAAAAATTTTAGTCTTAGTTCAAACTTATACTTGAATTTTTCAAAAAGAAGTCTTCTCTATATAAAGTAAAAAAAAAATGAAAAATGAAAAGTATATTTAATAAAAACCTGTGGGCTGATAAAAGTTTACTACCTCTTGCCGGCTCACAACCGATGTGGTAGTCTTCTAAAGAAAGCCCATAGTAGGAATAAAAATCCGAGACTGATAAAAGTTTGCTGCATCTTGCCAGCTCACAACCGATGTTGCAGCCTTCTAAAAGGTCGAGGGTTATAATTGCTTAAATGTCTAATATTAAGTTTGAATTAAATAGATTTCTTTTTGTTAAATTCAAATATGCTTTTGTACTTTGATTATTCTATTTTAAAGCTATATACGGAAAACTTGAGAGTATTTGAAACCTAAGGTCCGTGAGTCCCGATACTAGTCTCTTTGGGGTGTCAAAAGCCTGGTCACTTAGCCGCAAGGTTGGGATGTGCCAAGATGAAAGTCGCTACATGGGATGATCTCGCCTTCAAACTTATTATTCTCGGGTGAAATGTGAAGCATAGTATTTGGCAACGTTGATCCTGGTTAAAATTCAAAATAGCACATTCACCTAAGATATAATAATTGTCAGGAGTAAAAAGTTCACAAGTTGCAAATATGAGTAGTGTTAGCATCTTAACTGATATTTAGCGATGATTTCGTTTTAAGATTGGTTTGGAGCAAGTGAAAAGTCAGGGACGGTGAAGTTATCATTTTTGGGGCATTCTCAGATCGAAATGCATCTTGTTCTATGATCCCTAACAGTTATGGAAATAACGAAAGTCGAAATATTCTAAAAAAAAGTTGGAAAAAGTTTTGAAAAATGGGAAAATTGGGTGTTTTAAAGCTTGTGATTTCTTAAACTCTCCTCACATAAGTCTTTGCTACTTTTCAAAGATTTAGTTTGAGAAAATTTATGAGGCATTTGGTTTTAGAGCATATAATATTGTGTGAGAACACGACAATCACTTAGTTTGGGGAATTTTGATATGTGAAGGAATTACATATCTTTTTTATATCCAATAAGGGACCCTTAAATGATCAAAGTATGCATAAATATGATTATATATGTGTATTTTGTTATTTGTGAATGTGTAGTGTCGGATAGTGCTAAGATCACAGAAAAACAGTAAAAACCGGACAAACACAGACACGAGAACGGAATGAGTACAAAAGAGCCGGAGATTTCTAGCAAAAGGTCAATAAAGTCAAACTCCTTGGTCATCCATTGGTAAAACCCTGAAGACAAAATCCTCAAAAATACCAAATCAGTCCTTAAAGTTAAATCATATTACACAAAAATCCCTAAAACCCTAACACCGTTATATCTTTTATAGTTAGAGATAACCGGTCGTAAATCTCTTATACAAACCAATCATAAAACCTATTAACCCAACCATGGTCCACACCTTTTCACTTACCAGCCCAAAAACCATATAATAATCTATGGCCCAAGACACAAACTCAGTCAAACCAACCTTAAACGTATAAGTAAAAAAGAGCGGAAAAATAGTTTTACCTATTCATCATCTTCTTCATATGAACCTCGCGTCAAATCAAAGGGTAAATTGATTTGATGGATGTGCTTAAGATTGAAACCAAGTTCCTATGTGCAAAAGAAGACGTCACCAAAGGCGGACTACCGTGGCTAAAACACATCAAAGAATGACACGTTGGATCTTAAGAAACACACAAGGGTTGGAAAATTTACATTAAAGCAAGGCATAAAGAAGCACAAAGGGCCAAAGAGACGGATTGCCAGCTTGGCATACGTTTTTTTTTTTTGTGCTTACAATTTGATCCTAAGGACCACAGATTGTGAAAGCTAATGATTGAGAGAAATGACGATCAAAGATGAAGTGAGCATCTAAGAATAGAGAGCTAGATCCTTTTTCTTAAGCTTATAATAGAAGCTTATTAAGTTTAGATTTTGTTATTTCTTGTCAAACTGTTTTTAGCTTAAAAATTTACTAATGTCATTTCTATTTTCTGTATTGTAAATCAGCGCTTTTGATTAATATAATTTAAGCTTTCGGTATTATGCTCTTTACTCTTTCTCGAGTCCTTTCATTTAAACTTTATTTAATAATTATCTGTTACTATTCATAAGCTTCTCATAAGCTCATCTCAGCTCTCTAAGTCTCTAAGCTTAGATTGAGCTCAAATCAATCATTAATTTACTTATACATTTAAAACCAGCTTAATACCTATGCTTAATATGGATTTTGTGGCTTTAGATGATAAGCTTACTTTGGAAGAGCTTATTGGACTTTGCTAGTTTATCCTTGTGATAAACTAGAGTTGTAGAATAGCTCCTCAAGCTTATTTAGCCTTGTTTGTGCAAAGGCAATTGTAAGTTGTCCATTTTCCTTTTATGTCTTTAAATTTCAGTGTAAATTGCTTTATTCTGCTTATTGCTAAATTTTTTCTATTAGTATAGTTTACTTATGCTTATTATAGTAGTTTAATGCTAGTTGTGTTTAATTCCTAGAATTAAACCTTAGTTTTCTCTAATATGTCTTAAAATCAAAAAAAAATTATCATAGTATTTAGCTTATTGCTTCTGGCTTATTTACTTAATGAAAATTGTTTATCAAAGTTGTTAAAAGTTGTTCAGCATCTGGATTTAATATTTGTGCTTTAAATCTCATTAACATAAGCTTAAAATGGATTTGAGTTTCTTTAAAGGGGTGTTTGGCACAGCAGTACTAACTTAGAGTTAGTACTGCTTGTGACTCTTTTGGTTCTAAAAACTGCATTTAAACTTCATTATTAAGCCTATTAGTTAGGAATTGGAATTGTTAGCTGGTTTAATCAAGTTTCTCTTCAAATAAATTAGTTGTTAATAGAATCTGTTAGCTTAAGTTAGTAGGTTAGTCATTTTTAAGCTCAAAGAGATCTCAAGTGGTTTTCATTGTTCAAATTACTCTTAGTTTGTAGTTTTTAAAAGTTTAGCATCTAGTTTTGTAGCCTTCACTAAAAGGTTTAAAAGTTTGGTTCATGTAAGGAGTTAACTGCATCAGTAGGACAGCAAACAAAAGCTTTTTTTCAATCTCAATTTTCTAGTGGGTAAATGAAGTTTTTAGATCTTAAAATTCAAAGCACAGGTAGTTCATAGGTTAGCTTATATAGGTTAGGACTAATTTTTCTTTTAAAAGCTTACTAAGCTATCTGTTTTCAAGCTCAAAAATAGCAATTTGACTTTTTCAAAATTAGCATATACTGATTTTTTACTCAGTATATGCTGAGTACTAAAGCTGTTTTCAAATTGATTTTTCTTTAAGCAATTATTTTCCAAAATTCTTTTCAATAGTGTTTTAATGTAGCTAGTAGGTCTAGTTTTAAGTAGGAACAAGTCATTTTTCTTTTAGTTCTCATTTGCACACTTAAAAATAAGCTCAAAGTTTGGGTTTTAGCCTGTTTGGTTTTCAGAATTAAGTAAAAGTGCTTATTGCAGTTCCCAGCTTATTGCTTGTTTCTTTTTAGTTAAGTTTAGCTTATTAGGATAGTGATAGTCTAATAATAGCTTATTTAGTCCTTGTTATAGCTTATTTTAGTATTCCAGCTTATTTAGTTTGAGAAAAGTAAAAAAAATTAGTTTAAGTGTTTTTTGTCAACTTTTTAGCTATTTTCCAGCTTATTTAGTGCTTTTAAAAAATAATTGCCTTTATAAAAGTTGCTTCTTTCCAGCTTATCTACAACTTTGTTTTTTAAAGCTTTTCAAAAATAAAAAAAATGGAAAATAGGGAAAAGCCCATGGGGATTCGAAAAACATGACCTCCCTTTCCACACACACTCGTCCCACTCCACACACATAGTAACCACTTTGCTACAATAGCTCATCCGTTAGACTTTCCTTTCATTTAATTCTTATACACATTTTAGACCCTTCAGTATATTAAGCTGTTTGGGCTTATTTCATAGCTTATTCGATAAGCTGTTTTCACAAACGTATTTTTATTAGATTTCCCCCCTTCCCAATTTTTTTTGGTTCAACCTAATTTTTCATAATTTTTTCAGAATTTTAACATAGTTTAGTGATTTCTTAATCATTTAATTCGTTATAAATCGTTTTTAGTGCATAAAAAATTATAAAAAAAGTAAAAAAAAATATTATTCTTTTTATAATTTTTTTTATCATATAGTTTCTAGGAAAATTAGTTTTTCTTCCCTACGGTTAAAATTGCAAAATTTCACTTTTTAAAGAACGAGATTCATTCCCGTTCACGTTTTTCGTGTTTTTAAGCTCAATTTAACTCCGTTTTTGTTCTAGTTTTCTTTAATCTTACTTTTTAGTCAATTAGGATTAGTTAAAAGTAAAAAAAAATCATTTTAGGTTTATTTTGAAAATTTAGAGTTTTTAGATCCCGTTTTGAATTCCCGATTTGCATTTTTAGTTAAAATTTACTTTCCCGTATGTTTCTTGTAATTAGGTTTAATTGCCCTTTAATTTGCTTACTAGTAGGATATTAGAAAACAAATTATCTTCGAACCAATTCAAATCATTGTCCAAATAACAAACGTGGTCTCAATTTCATAAATCTTTGGGAAAACGACCTGGTAAATAGTTATCGGTTTAACGAATAATTTTTTGTGTAGAAATTGCTTCTAATCTTTGTCCTTAAGGATTTTTAGTAATTTTCTTTATATTTATATATTATACATATTATAAATTGATTTTTCAATCGATCAAAGACCCTACTATTGATTTATACTTTTGATGTTTTCTTTTCATTGCAAACTCCTCATTGTTTCTTGAATGTTTATCTAAGTATGCGCAACTCTGATAGAGGTTTAGATGGTTCAGGTTTATGTTGGTTGGAGTAATGATATATATAAGAGTTAGGAGTTACGATAATATAATAATCTTATTAGCAAAGTAAAGGAATAAGAGGTTCTTGTCATGGTTTTGTTTTCACTTATCTGCATGCAGTTGTTATCAATTACCATATGGATATACATGCAGTAAGCATACAAACTCATAAGTTACCTTGTTAGGAAGTATAGTTAGTTTAGAATTTATGGGGTGTGAAGAAAATTTGGCAAACATAGTCTGATCAAATACTCTCTCAATCCTTAAATAAGCTCACATATATTTATATCAGTGTGTGCCTTTGTGGAACCAAATATTACCTATTCTAGAATCAAACTAAGGACTAGATTAGCTCATGGTTAGATCATTGGTAAAGTAGTTACAAGCATCTTTCACTACTCATATTGTTGTCACACGTGCTTTAATTTAAAATTTGTCTTCATGAAAACATTTTATAGTATAAGATTTATCCCCCATACTGTTATACTTTAAAGGAACGGGCATTCTTATTGAGGTTCATTTTTAATTCTTACAGGAAGAGAGTATTCCTATTGCATTGACTTATAGTGATATTCTTGCTAGAACAAAAAATGGAATTGGAAAGACCACCACTTTTTGCATACCAGCTACTGACTATAAGTGCACATCATGGGATTAGTCGATTTGATTAATGTCTAATTCTAATTTCATGGACATTATTATTGTGACACGCTAAGAACTAATATTCCTGTGTTTTTTGGTATATGTGGTTGAACTTATCGCATGTGCACCAAGAGACGAGAATTATGAAGTCATTAAAGAAAGGTTAATTATCTTTCATCAATCATAGATTTATTCAGTTTAGAGTTTAGGATTAAACCATTTAAGGCGATCTTAACTGATAAACATGTGATCTTAACTCAAGCAGGTGTGAGTATTTTATGGATTAGAGTTTTTTAAGTTTTGAATCTGTTTTGTAAGCTGTCATTGATGATGTGTGTATTTTGTGGAGTAGATGTATTCTATATTATAAGAATGTAGTATTCAGTAGACTTAATCGAAACAGTTGAGAATGATTGTAAAATGAGATTGCGTATTGTTACTATTTTATTGCAAGGAATGTATTGATTCTTAGAGTAAAGGTAGTATTGAAAACTTATCATTTGTGTACCTGTTAGGCATTATGCAGATAATATAGATTTGAAGGTTTTTGTCGTTATATAGTCATAGTCGAGCAATATTTTTTTTAACTTCAAGTTTTGTGAACTTTTAGTTATGATGTGTATTTGTTGTTTGTTTTTGGAAGGACGATAATGAAAGGTAGGCTTCGTACTAATACATCTTTTCTAAAGCGTCGTAAGATTTGGAAAATCTGCTCTAGCCTTTGCACAAAAGCTATGTGCAGATGACATGACCTCTGTTAGTGTGTGTTGGTCAACCAACGCTTAATTCTAAAACAACATTGAAATAACTCTGTGTTGTAAATGATAACATAAAACAGAAATGAGACCAAGTTATCTAAATGATATGCAATAGCTGGAACAATCAAAAACAATATCGAACTATCAAATGTTTGTTTTCCGACAATACCTTAAAGCTTCCCGCCCAACGGGCGGGCCTTGAAACTAGATATATATATATTTATATATAATATATATATATTATATTTATATTATATATTTATTATATATATTATATTTATATATATATATATATATATATATATATATATATATACTATATATATATATATATAACTTTGGACAAAATTTTATAATTATACGCTTTTCAGAACATTGCAATATTGGGCTCGTTGTGTTCGCAATTCGATGATATTTTCAGCGGACATTTTTTGCCCAAATGAATCGATTGATTATACGTTCCAAATTGATAAATAACGTTTGTTGTGTAAAAAAGTCGTGGATTGGTTAAAGTTCAAGGTCGGGTTTGTAATGTTTTAGCATACTTCAGGGTTCGCTTTGAAAATTGGTTTTTTTAATATATATATATATATATTAAAAAAACCAATTTTCAAAGCGAACCCTGAAGTATGCTAAACATTACAAACCCGACCTTGATACTTTACCAATTCCACGGACTTTTTTTATTACAACAACACTTTATTGTCCAATTTGGATAGTATATCTATCGATTTCAATGGATAAAAATGTCGTGAATAACGTCATCGAATTGCGAACAAAACGAGCCCAATATTGCAATGTTTCTGAAAAGCGTTATAATTTTATAAAATTTGTCAAAGTTATATTATATATATATATATTTTATTTATATATATAATATATATAATATTATATATATATTTATATATATATATATATAAATATATATAGTATATAATTATATATATTTTATATAAATATATATATATACTAGTTTCAAGGGCCCGCCCGTTGGGGGGAAGCTTTAAGGAATTGTCGGAAAACAACATTTGATATGTTCGATATTGTTTTTTGATTGTGCCAGCTATTGCATATATTTAGATAACTTGGTCTCATTTCGAGTTTTGATGTTATCATTTCAACCACAGAGTTATTTCAATGTTGTTTAGAATTAAAGGTTGGGTTGACCAACACACACTAACAGAGGTCATGTCATCTGCACATAGCTTTGAGCCAAAAGGCTTGGAGCAGATATTCCAAATTCTTATCGTCGCGTTAGAAATAGTTGTATTAGTAGAAGCTACATTTATTATCGTCCTTCCAAAATCAAAACAACAAAATACACATCATACTAAAGTTCACAAAACTTGAATGTTAAAAAAATATTGCTCGACTTTGACTATATAAGACAAAAAACCTTCAAATCTATATTATCATGCATTAATGCCTAAACAGGTACACAAATAATCAACGAAAGTTTTCATTACTACCTTTTACTCTTTGAATTCAAATACAATTCCTTGCAATAAAATAGGTAAAACATACGCAATCTCATTTTACTTATCATCTCAACTGTTTGATTAAGTCTACTGAATAATACATTCTTATAATATAGAATACATCTACTCCACAAAATACACACATCATCAATGACAGCTTACAAAACAGATTCAAAACTTAAAAAACTCTAATCCATAAAATATCTTAACATGCTTGAGTTAAGATGCTCATGTTTATAGTTAAGATCGCTTAAATGGTTTAGTCCTAAACTCTAAAATGAAATTAAATCTATGATTGATGAAAGATTAATTTAACCTTTTCTTTATTGAACTTCATAATTCTCGTCCTTTTGGCTCATGCCGATAAGTTCAACCACATATCCAAAAACACAGAATATTAGTTCTTAGCGTGTCACAAATGAATTATGTCATGAAATTAGAATTAGACATTATTCAAATCGACTAATCCCATGATGTGCACTTATAGTCAGTAGCTGGTATGCAAAAAGTGGTGGTCTTTCCAATTCCATTTTTTGTTCTAGCAAGAATATCACTATAAGTCAATGCAATAGGAAAATCTCTTTCCGGTAAGAAATTTAAAATTGAACCTCATTAAGGTATGCCGTTCCTTTAAAGTATATCAGTATAACTATGGGGGGATTAATCTTTTACTATACAAATGTTTTCATTGAAGACAATTTTTAAATTAAAGCAACGTTGTGACAACTATATGAGTAGTGAAAGATGCTTGAAACTACTTTTACCATGATCTAACATGATGCTAATAATCTGAGACCTTTAGTTTGATTCTCAGGAATAGGTAATATTTTTGGTTCCACAAGGCACACACTGATAAAATATATGTGAGCTTATTTAAGGATTGAGAGAGTATTTGATCAGACTATGCTTGCCAAATTTTCTTCACACCCCATAAATTCTAAACTAACTATACTTCCTAACAAGGTAACTTATGAGTTTGTATGCTTACTGCATGTATATCCATATGGTAATTGATAACAACTGCATGCAGATAAGTGAAAACAAAACCATGACAAGAACCTCTTATTCCTATACTTTGCTAATAAGATTATTATATTATCGTAACTCCTAACTCTTATATATATCATTACTCCAACCAACATAAACCTGAACCATCTGAACCTTCTATCAAATAGTGCGCTTACTTAGATAAACATTTATAGAAAAAAAATGTAGAGTTTGCAATGAATGAAACATCAAAAGTATAAATCAATTGGTTAGGGTTTGTAGGGTGTATTGATCGATTGAAAAAATCAATTTATAATTCGTATAATATAATAAATATAAATAAAATTACTGAAAATCCTTTAGGGACATAGATATAGAAGCAATTTCTGCAAAAAAAAAATTATTCGTTAAACCGATAACTTTTACCAGGTCGTTTTCCCAAAGATTTATGAAATTGAGACCACGTTTTGTTATTTGGACTAATGGTTTGAAATGGTCTCGAAGAAAATTTGTTTTTAATATCTACTAGTAAGCTATAACTTAAAGGGCAATTAACCTAATTACAAGATAATCATTCGGGAAAGTAAAATTTTAACTAAAAATGCAAACCGGGAATTCAAAACGGGATCTAAAACCCTAAATTTTCAAAAAAACCTAAATGATTTTTTTACTTTTTAACTATCCTAATTGACCTAAAAAGTAAGATTAAAGAAATTAGAATAAAAAACAGAGTTAAATTGACGCTTAAGAAACACGAAAACGTGAAGGGAATGAATCTCGTTCTTTAAAAAGTGAAATTTTGCAATTTTAACCGTAGGGAAGAAAAACTAATTTTCCTAGAAACTATATGATAAAAAAAATTATAAAAAGAATAATATTTTTTTTTACTTTTTTATAATTTTTTATGAATTAAAAACGATTTTAAAGAAATTAAATGATTAAAAATACTAAACTATTTGTGAAAAGACACAAGTAAGCTCAAAACAGACAATGAGACAACTTTGAGCTTATTTTTAAGCTAGTTAGAGGAACCTTATGACAATCTAGCTTTTACCTACTTAAAGATCAGCTTATAAGCTACTTGAAACAACAAACAAAAGACATTTTGAAATTCAATTAGGCATTGAAAAATCAAACTTAAAAAGCTACTAATGTTGTTTTTGGTTTTTTCTATAAAAAGTTAAAATAAGCTAATCCTGACTCTATTAAGCTAAAAACAACTTAATATAACCCTAATAAGCTAGTTAAGAAAGAAACTGAACAAAAACTTATGGCAATAAGCTAAAAATCTTAAATAAGCATTTTGATACAACTGTTAACCACACAGTCCCTGGAGGAAACTTTAAGCTTATTTTAAGATAAGCTATTGGATCCTTATGGTTATAAGCCCTACACCTACTTAAACCTTGGCCAAAAAACTACTAGAAACAGGTCTTAAAAACTATTTTGAAAAACAAATTGGCAAAGAAAAAGCTATTTGAAAACAGCTTATTACACTTAGTATGGTGAGTTTACTTTTGGTGTTTCAAAAGACAAAATGTAATTTTTAAAGCTAAAAACAGATGATTAATTAAGCTAGATTTTTCTAAATAAGCTAAAGCAGATTAACTATGACCTAAAATCTACTAGTATACTAAAAATTAAGAGCTAAATCCTATTTTAACTAACTGAATTTTCATCTTAAAAATAGCAGTTTTGCGTTTTTAGACTGCTGATGCATTTGACACTTATATGACCAAAACTTTAAACTATTTATTGTAAGATATAGATCTTTGTTCCTACACTCTTTAAACACTAGACAGAATGCAAAATGATTAACTACACCACTTAGAACAAGTTTAATCTTAGAATGCTAATGAAACTGACTAATGCTAACAGATTTAAACTAGCAACTCTCAGTCCTATAGAAAACTAGATTTAACTTATCAAATTCTTAAATCCTACTCTTATAAGCCTCAAAATGAAGTTTCAATTTAAACTTAAAGTACCAAGTGGTGTCTAGCAGTACTAACTCAAGTTAGTACTGCTTGACCCAAACACCCCTTTAAGTTGCTGAAATCCATATTTAGCTTATAATTTTGAGATTTAAAGCTGGAAAATGAGATACCAGATAGTGGTTAGCTAAAAACAAACTTAATAAGCAGATTTCAATATCAAAATAAGCTATAACTATAACTAACAGATTATGCTACTATTTTTGGCTTTTTTTAACTTTTTATATCAAAATCAAATAAACTAAGAATTAAACTAACAATTTAAACTAAATAAGCATTTAAAAACATTTTTTAAGCAGTATTAAGCAAATAAACACACAATAAGCTACACTTAAACAGCAAATAAGCAAGCTATAAGCAGAATTAAGCTACTATGCAGATTATAACTAAGATTTAAAATGACAATAAAGTAAATAGAAAAATGTAAAGAAAAGTGTACCTCCACCTCAGCTAAACAGAGGTGAGTGCTCACAATAGAGCTTATAAAAGCAACTTAAGCTTATAGCTTAAGCTTAATCCCAAAATCCTATACTAGTCCTAACACTTGACCATCAAGTACTAATACCAGCTTGAAAACTCAGAGCCGCCATCCAATTCCATTGAGTTATCAAGTATTGAGAGCTTTTATGTAGTTTATGAACAATTTGTGCTTATAGAACAGTAAATAAGAGCTTATTCAAATTATTAGTGCAAATAGGTGAAAAATAGAATTGACAATTGAGCTTAAATGAAAATAAATTTTATTAATAAGATGAAATGAGTACAAACTTTGAAAAGGGAAATTACATTTAACTAAAAATAATAAGCTAAAATTACATGAAAAATAAGCTAAAATTAAACGACAAGCTACTACTAAAAACTACTCCTAAATATTGATGTGAGTGAGGGTGAACTCTTATTTATAGCCCTAAGAACTTTCTAGGTCTCATACGCTCTAAATGATCTCAACCTTTTAATCCTTGCAATCATTGGATCTTCAATCTTTACCGTTGGATCAATATGTGATCACACGGATTGCCATCGTGGCATTCCTTGTGTCGGAGCCTTGTGCTTCTTTTACACTAAGTTTAGTGTAATTTCCCATCTCTTGGTGTGTTTATTTGTAGCACGCGTGTGACTCCCTTGTCATAGCTTGACCAATCAAAGGCTTGGGATGACGTTTTACTTTGCTAAGGTGTAGCTTAGTACTAAGAATCTTTTGACCATGTTATTAATTGAAAAGGTGTGGGTTAATTTGGGTTTTACATGGGTAATTTTGATGATTAATTGATTGGGGGAGACAGTGAACAGTGAAAACTATTTTTCCCTCCCCCTAAATGTTATACGTTTTGAGTTTGACCCAGGGGATTGGGACGTTGACTTGGGCCAAGATATAAAAGGGTTATAGGGGCTGGTTTGGTATTTTTTTTTTATGTTTTTGGTTAGTTGGGGCTCGGGTGTAAATGGATTTTGGTTATAAAAGTGACGACTGTTAGCTTTATAATAATAAGACAAACAGTGTTAGGGTTTTAAGGACTTATTGGGAATTTGGGTTTTAACATTAAGCTCAGGTATCTTGAGTTGTTGGCGGTTGTGTGAGTTGACCATTGTTGACCACGTTGACTAATTTACCTTTTTGCTATCAAACTCCGCTCTTGTCACTCTGCCATTCCTCAGTGTGCGTGTTTTTTTGTTGTGCCCCGTGTTTGACCGTTTTCTGGGATTTGGCATATTCGTAACCTACAAATTCCCAAACAAAAAAAATGACACAAATACAAGCATATTTTTGTACATTTTGATCATTTAAGGGCCATTTTTGTATATAAAAAGGATATTGATTTCGCACAGATCAAAAGTCCCCAAACAAAGTGTTTGCTGACCGCACAGCAATATTAGAAAGCTCCTAAAAAACCAAATACCTCAAAACCTCCCCAAACTAAATCTTTGAAAAGTAGCAAAGACTTTTGCGGGGAGAGTTAAGAAATCACAAGCTTTTAAAACACTTTTTTTTCCCATTTTCAAAACTGTTTTCTAGTTTTATGTTTTGTTAATAGACAACTTACAACCTTATTCATGTGTGACATAATGTAAGTGCTTTCACTTATTTTTGATAACTGTTAGGACATGAACAAAGAGCACAAAAAGGGGCCAAATGGAGAAAGTCATCGTCCACCAAGACTTTCACCCGCCAAGCCAAGCGTAAAAACAAGATCATTGTAATGTAACAAGTATTATGCTCAAACTACTCATAAAAGCTAATTGTGTAGTACTTTTCCTCCCTTATTCCTAATTTTGTACTCAAGATTTTGATGTAAGTCATATACCGATGGCTTCTTAAGCCTTTATATGATACTTATTAATTCCAAAAATAAAGCGTAACGGTTAAAAACGCAATAATTAGTTCCTAGCCTTTTTCAAAAGATCAAATGGTCACAAGATTAAAGTCGACCATCCGAGGCGACTAAATTTGGCTTTTATAGGTATTCAAGCAAATGTACCATTCATGTCATATACCCTAAGGCTCTTTAAGACATAAATGGACCAATCTATTTGCACCATACAACCCTAAGGCTCTTTAAAGGCGCAAACAAGACAAAAAATTTAAGCAACAAGATCCAGTCCATTACCCTAAGACTCTTTAAAAATGAAAGCATAATTCACTATTTAAATTCTACTACCCCATATACCCTAAGGCCTCTTCAAATGGATAAGCAAATTTTTATTATTTGATACATATAAGTATCCACAATTAAGTATTCCTGATGTGTAACGCATCTTAATAACAAGGAACTAAAGAAAAGACTTCCATTAACTAATTATTAACCAAAAAACCGCACAACTCTGTTTATTAAACAACTATATATAAAGGTGAAACAAGCTAATGGGAGAAAAAGCCACAATTAACACTTATGAGCCTTAAAGAAATCCAACTATTCTATGTGTAGCATCAGAACTTATACTCTACTCTATCATCTTTTGTTCTTCACAATTTAAAATTTCTAAGAAAGAAACTCGTGAATACTTAGCCTAATGAATTAAGATCGGCACTTTAACAAGTCAAATAGACTGGCAACAATCTTTATTCTAATAAATCAAACTTTGCATATTTAAAATCAATTATGGGAACTTGCAAATCTTGACTTTTTAAAGCTAGACTTGCGTTTTATAGCTCCTTGTATAAAAGATTAGCCAAATCAATCTATTTAAAGTTAAGGAGAAAGCTAAGATATAAAACCGGTCGGGTCAAAATTTACTTTTCATTCTCACCAACAGAAAACCTACATTCGTGTCAACTATTTTCTTTATTCAACTATTTATATTTTTCAACTTTTTTCTAAAGTATGAACAATAAACTAGATATTAAGACTTAAAAAATTTTAATTTTTTTGTGGGAAAACGGGGTACATGAGAACAACGGGCAAAAGTAGGTAAGATCGTATCGAATATATACTACCCCATACTAAAATTAAACAGTGTCCTCAATGTTTCGTAGCCTAAGACTTATAAACCCCATACTAGAACTCAAAAAGTCAAATGCATAACCCAAGCATGAAGAAAGTATCACAAAAATCTCAAGCTGTTTATTAAGTATGCTAAAAGATAAATGTTAGACGATAATAATCTTAGGATATCGGATTTCCCCAAACTAATGGTAAGCAAAGGATAAGAAGCTCGAGTGGACCGAGACAAAACACCAAACACGAGAGTCTTCAAATTTTTTTAGGTCAATCCTATAAAAAATAAAATCACAAACACAAACAACAAGAATCGGAAGAGTACAAGCCTCCTCACATCACATTAGAAATAAGAAAGAAGATAGAAGGATAAGCATGGGGTGCCTCCCACGAAGCGCTTTGTTTTTGGTAACCGAGTCACATAGCTTGACTCGATCCCCGAATTCATTCGTCCTTGGAGAAAGTGTGGAGATCCTGGACTACCTTGGGTGGTAAGTCCCCTCCGAAGTAATGCTTCACACGATGACCATTCACCTTAAAGTTTGGACCATCGGGTTGAGATAACTCGATGGTTCCGTATGGAAAAACTTTGGTGATGGTGAAAGGTCCTGACCAACGAGTTTTAAGCTTTCCCGAGAATATCTTTAGACGAGAGTTGAAGAGTAAAACTCGATCACCAACATTGAAAATGCGGTTTTTGATCTTTGAGTCGTGAAGCTTCTTCGTCCTCTCTTTATATATCAAAGAATTCTCGTAAGCTTGATCACGAAGCTCATTAAGTTCATTAAGTTGAAGCTTCCGGTGATCACCCGCGGTTTTAAGATCGAAATTAGCATGTTTCAAAGCCCAATATGCTTTATGCTCTAACTCGATAGGTAAATGGCAAGACTTTTCCCGTACACTATTGTTGTAATACAACCAATCGGTGTCTTAAAAGCGGTATGAAATGCCCATAAAGCATCATCTAGTTTGTCAGACCACGAGGCACGGTTTTCTCCAACCGTCCTTTCTAGAATACGTTTCAAACTGCGATTAACACCTCTACTATGACCGCTCGTTGAGGTATAAGCGGTATCTAAACGATGAGTGGACCACATCTTCGGACATTACTTTAGCAAAATGATCATTACAAAATGGGTCCCACATCGCTTTAATAGCTCAAGGAGTTCCGAATCGGCAAAAAGAGATTTCAAAAACTTAACTACAACTCGGGCATTATTTGTGGGGAGCGCCTTTGCTTCCATCCACTTCGAAAGATAATCAACAGCTACGAGGATGTATTTATTCCCATGTGAAGACGGAAATGGTCCCATAAAATCGATACCCCATACATCGAAGATTTCACAAACTTGAATAGCGTTTTGAGGCATCTCATCTCGTTGTGAAATTTTGCCTTGTCTTTGACATGTATCACAAGATTTGATCATTGTATGGGCATCTCGATATATGGTCGGCCAAAAGAAACCGGCATCAAATACTTTTCGAGCGGTGAGATTGGCACTATGATGGCCCCCGGTGGGTCCTTCATGACAAGCTTTGAGGATATCATTAGCTTCTTGCCCATGCACACACCGTTGAATGATTTGATCCGCACAAATACGAAAAAGATAGGGATCGTCCCAGAAATAATGTTTAACGTCCTTAAAAAACTTCTTCTTTTGTTGAGTCGTCATTCCTTTGATGATAAAATTCCCCGCATGGAAATTTGCATAGTCCGCAAACCATGGGGTACTTTCACTAGAAATTTTACCAAGAGTCTCTAAAGGAAAATTTTCATTTATGTCTTTGTTTTCTAACACATCCTTATGAGGATTCTCAAGTCTAGATAAATGATCCGCCGCGAGGTTCTCACTTCCTTTTTTATCACGGATGGTGATATCAAATTCTTGTAGGAGAAGAACCCACCGGAGCAACCTCGGCTTAGCATCTTGTTTATTCATAAGGTATTTTAAAGCCGAGTGATCCGTATACACTATGCTTTTAGATAAGACAAGATATGGCCGAAACTTTTCAAAAGCATACACAACGGCAAGCATTTCCTTTTCCGTGGTAGTGTAATGAATTTGAGCTTCTGTCATTGTCTTACTAGCATAATGTATAGGCTGAAAATGCTTCATCTTTCGTTGTCCTAAAACCGCACCAATCGCGAAATCACTTGCATCACACATGAGTTCGAAAGGTAGGTTCCAATCCGGGACAACTAAGATCGGAGCTTCAGTAAGCTTCTTTTTAAGAGTCTTGAAAAGCATCAATACAATCCTTAGAAAACACAAACGGTGTTTCCTTCTCAAGAAGGTGAGTCATTGGTCTAGCTATTTTGGAAAAGTCTTGGATAAAGCGTCGGTAAAAACCTGCATGACCTAGGAAACTCCTAACACCTTTTACGGTAGTCGGGTGAGGTAGCTTAGCGATAACATCGACTTTAGCACGATCGACCTCAATTCCCGACTTTGAAATTTTATGCCATAACACAAATCCTCCTCTACACATAAGTGCACATCTCCCAATTAGAAACTAAATTTGTGTCCTCCCACCTTTTTACATCTTTTCTAATTTGGAGAGGCACGAATCAAAACTATCACCCCAAAAACGAAAAATCATCCATAAATACTTCCATAGTCTTTTCGATCATATCATGGAATATGGCCATCATACACCTTTGGAAAGTACCAGGAGCATTACACAAGCCAAATGGCATGCGAAGGTAAGCGAAAGTTCTATACGGGCATGTGAAAGTAGTTTTCTCCTGGTCTTGGGGATCTATTAGTATTTGGAAATACCCCGAAAATCCATCTAGAAAACAATAAAACTCATTTCTGGCTAATCATTCTAACATAAATGATCCATAAAAGGCAATGGAAATAATCTTTCAGAGTCGCTTTAATTAACTTTTTAGATCGATACAAACTCATCACCCGGTAACTAAACATGTCGAAAATAATCTTATTATCTTCATTAGCAACAACGGTTATTCCACCTTTCTTTGGAACACAATGCACTGGACTAACCCATGGGCTGTCAAAGATCGGGTAAATCATTCCGGCATCAAGAAGTTTTAGGACCTCCTTTTTGATTACCTCGTGAATTTTTGGGTTAACCCGTCTTTGACTTTGAACCGTGGGTTTGTTATCATCCTCCATCAAGTTTTTAGTGTATAAAAACGAGGGTCGAGTACCTTGATGACGGTGATTTTCCAAGCAATGGCCCGTTTATGTGATTTAAGCACTTTTAAGAGAGCATCTTTTTCATCATCTTTTAAACCTTTTGCAATAAATCACTGGAAATTTTTTTCCATTTTTCTCAAAGTAAGCATATTCTAAATGAGATGGTAAATCTTTTAACTCTAATTCCGAAGGCTCTTTAATTGAAGGTTTTGCCTTGATTATTTCTCCTTGCATTAGTCTATCGGAGGAGTGTAAAACGGTCATTATTTAACAAATGTTTTCAATAAGTCAAAAACTCCCTTCGGATCGCAATTGGCATGATTAATTTACGATGAAATCGAATCAGCCTTGAGATAAGCTTCGATCTCTTCTAAAATGAATTTGAAAGTAATTTTTGTTAGAACCGAACTAGTTGGAACCGAACCAGTTGGAACCGAACCAATTGGAACTGGACTAGTTGAAACCGAACCAGTTGGAACCGAACCAGTCGGAACCGAACCATAAAGTGACGGCTTCGTTATCAACCCGAAGGGTTATTTCTTCTCCATAAACATCAATTAAAGCACGACCGGTCCTCAAAAAGGATCTCCCAAGTATGAGAGGTACTCGAGGATTGGCTTCGAAATCAACAACAACAAAGTCTGTAGGAAAATGAATTTTTCTAACTTTGACAAAAACGTCTTCGTCGAGTCCTTTAGGATAAGTAATCGATCGGTCCGCTAACTCTAAAGTCATCCGAGTTGGTGTAAGTTCAGCTAAAGAAAGCTTTTTCCAAATAGAAAGGGGTATAAGATTTATGCTCGCGCCAAGATCGGCCAAGGCATGACATACATCCATTCCCGAGAAATTACATGGAATAAAAACTTGCCGGGATCTCCAAGCTTTTTGGGAAGCTTTTTGAGGAGCATCGCCGATCAATTTTCGTTTAACGGTATCTTAGCTAACTCAAGCAACTTTTCCTTATTCATGAGCAAACTCTTAATCGTAGGAGCAAATCTTGTGATTAAAAGTAAAGCATCTGCGAAACTTATGTCAAAACGCAAATCTTGAAACATTTGAAAAATCTTCTCTTTTTGATTTGAAGCTTTGTCACGAGACTTTTCTTGATTAAGTCGAGAAGGATATGGAATATGTGGCTTAGGTAAACTCTTCGGAACATCGGGTTCTAGAATGGGAGTGGTTTTAGGCAAAGTCTTCAGAACATCGGGTTCCAAAATTGGAATAGGGGTAACCGGAGGTGAGATTTGAGTGGTACTTCTTTGGAAATTAGATTGCTCCTTATCCGTTTTCTCCTCGGTTTCTCGTTCCACTACCTTTTTAGGAGAAGGATTAGTAGGAATCGAGGGTCCCTCGTAAGCAACACCACTTCGAGTAGTGATCGCTTTCATCTCACCCTTCGGGTTTGGAATAGTATTACTCGAAAGAGTACCCGAAGTTGAGGCTTGGTTTTGAAACAATCCACATATCATGTTTTGAAAATTATTTTGAAAAGTATTTTGTTGATTCATCATGACGGCTTGTTGAGATTTTATTGTGTTTTGAATTTCATTCTTAAGGTCTCATTTCAACGAGTTGATTTGATTTTGCATGTTTCTCAACATCTGATCGTTATTTCTCTTGTAACTTGAAAAATCATTTGAAATCTCTTGTTGAACTTGATTATTAGGCACTTGAAAATGTTGGTTTTGAAATCCTTGGTTTTGAAAATTCGGAGCATGATTATTTTGATCTTGAAAATCTTGATTTCCATGAAAATTATTTCCCCGATTAAAATTATTCCCTTGACCTTGATTTTGATTAAACCTATTTTGACCATTGTTTTACACTGGAGCAAAACCTGGTGGTGCCATTTGATTACTAACACGGTTTGGAGGGTTAACTTGATTGTAAGTACCCGTGGTTGCACAAACACTAGCCTGATTTTTATCGGTAGTCGGCCAATTATACCAAGAATGGGCACTACCACAAGTAACACAAGTTTCCTCAACCGCTTTAACCGGAGCGGGAGTGATAATTTTTTTAGAAACAATCTCGACTAAGGTCGAAAGTTGATCCGCAAGCTTATCAATTCTCTCATCCGTCTTACTATCACTTTCCCTAGAAGTTGTATTCATCCTAGAAGCATTTGGTTTATTTCGTGAATAATGCACTTTTGATTTGTTTTTAATTATATTCAAAGCTTCTCTAGTCGTCTTACTCAAAAGATTTCCACCTGTCGCGGCATTTAAGGAGTCTTGATCATTGTCGTTTAAACCGTTATAAAAGGTATCAACATAAGTTAAATCCATAAATCCGTGGTGGGGACAAACTCTAAGCATTTCCTTAAATCGTTCCCACGCTTCACTAAAAGACTCATCGAATTTTTGGGTAAATCAAGAGATTTTATTCTTTAAGTGAGTGGTCTTTGAAGGAAATTGATTCACGAATTTGGTAACGAGATCCTCCCAAGTCAAGATTGAATTAGGAGGTTCTTTCTCGTACTAAGTTTTAGCAGCCCCCTCGAGTGAATAAGGAAACATCATTAGCTTAATCACATCGTTTGGCACATTCCTAAATTGTAGAGTCGAGGTAATCCTTTTGAAACTATTGATATGAGCATGGAATTTTCGTTCTCTAAACGTGAAACGGTTTGCTTGAACAATTGAACAAAATTTTGTTTAACCTCAGACTGATCGCGACATTAATTTCTAGTAAAACGATAGCTTCTCTGTACCCTTTCGTGGGTGCTCGGAGTAGCTCTTCATGTGTACGATTCGCCATTAGGTGCAACTTTAGTACGAAGCTCGGTTCGACTATGTTTGGAGCACGTCCTTTATTTTGACGTCTCGGAATGGTTATGTTTGAATTATTTGGAAAATTGGAATTTCTAGTGCGCATGCACTAAACAAACAAAAGAAATGAGAAAAGGAAATATTTTTGTTTACCGAATAATCAACAAACTTAGGGTAACTCTCTTAAGTAAAATAAATTTTACAAAAGAGGTTCGCCTTTATCGTATTGAACACAAACGTAATTTTTTTTTATCTTTAGTTCGGGAACTTATTGATGGATAATACCTCAGTTGAAGGTATTATTTGTTAGTGTTCTTTTACCAACTTTGTAAAAAAAATTATATTCACAAATTAACGAGAAAAATCAAAAAATCCAGAAGAGCAAATATTGTTGTCTTTTTGTTTTTAAACTTCTACTTGTACTAAAAAGTAAAGAAAAATATTTTTTACTTTTTATATTTTTAATTTTTTTTTATATTTTTGATTTACTTAAAAGCGTAACTTTCGAAGACGAAAGGTTCTCCAATCAACGATCGACAAACTTCAACGAAAGAATCTTAATCACAGAAGCCCACATGCGGCGCCAAAAATATTGACGGTGGAAAAAATCCATTTATAATACGTATAATATATCAATAAAAAGAAAAATTACTAAAAACCTTGAGACAAAGATTAGAAGCAAATTCTACACAAAAAAAATATTCGTTAACCACCGATAATAATTACCGGGTCGTTTTCCCGAAGATTTATGGCAATTGTAGACACGTTTGTTATTTGGACAATGATTTGAATTGGTTCGAATATAATTCGTTTTCTAATATCCTACTAGTAAGCAAATTAAAGGGCAATTAAACCTAATTACAAGAAATCAATACGGGAAAGTAAATTTTAACTAAAAACGCAAATCGGGAATCCTAAACGGGATCTAAAAACCCTAAATTTTCAAAATAAACCTAAAATGATTTTTTTTACTTTTAACTAATCCTAATTGACTAAAAAGTAAGATTAAAGAAAACTAGAATAAAATGGAGTTAAATTGAGCTTAAAAACACGAAAAACGTGAACGAGAATGAATCCCGTTCTTTAAAAAGTGAAATTTTGTAATTTTAACCCTACGGAAGCAAAACTAATTTTCCTAGAAACTATATGATAAAAGAAAATTTTCTAAAAAAGAATTATATTTTTTTGACCATTTTATAATTTTTTATGAATTAAAAATGATTTTAAAGAAATTAAAAGATTAAAAATACTAAACTATTTGTGAAAATTCTGAAAAAAATATGAAAAATAGGTTGAACAATGAGGAATCTAATAAAAATACGTTTGTGAAAACAGCTTATCGAATAAGCTGTGAAATAAGCCCAAACAGCTTAATATACTAAAGGGTCTAAAATGTGTATAAGAATTAAATGAAAGGAAAGTCTAACGGATGAGCTATTGTAGCAAAGTTGATTACAATGATGTGGAGTGGGACGGAGTGAAGTGTGGAAAGGGAGGTCAGGGGTTCAAATCCCATGGCTTCCCTTTTTCAATTTTTTTTAATTTTTGAAAAGCTTTAAAAAAACAAAGTTGTAGATAAGCTGGAAAGAAGCAACTTTTATAAAAGCAATTATATTTTGAAAAGAACTAAAATAATCGAAAAATAGCTAAAAAAGTTGACAAGAAAACACTTTAAACTAAATTTTTTTACATTTCTCAACTAAATAAGTTGAATACTAAAATAACTATAACAAGGACTAAAGTAAAGCATAATTAAGACTAGCAGTATCCAAATAAGCTAAACTTAACAAAAAGAACAGCCAAAAGCAAGAATTGCAAAAGCAACTTTTTACATAATTCCTGAAACACACAGGCCAAAAACCAAACTTTGAGCTTATTTTTAAGTGTGCAAATGAGAACTAAAAGCAAAATGACTTGTTCCTACTTAAAACTAGACCTACTAGCTACATTAAAACACTATTGAAAAGAATTTTGGAAAACAATTGCTTAAAGAAAAATCAATTTGAAAACAACTTTAGTACTCAGCATATACTGAGTATAAAAACAGTATATAGCTGATTTTGAAAAAGACCAATGCTATTTTTGAGCTTGAAAACAGGATAGCTTAGTAAGCTTATAAAAGAAAATTATAGTCCGAACCTATATAAGCCTACCTATGAACCTACTTGTGCTTTGAATTTTAAGATCTAAAAACTTCATTTACCACTTGAAAATTGAGATTGAAAAAGCCTTTTAGTTTGCTTTTCCTACTGATGCAGTTAACTCCTTACATGAACTAAACTTTTAAACATTTTAGTGAAGGCTACAAAACTAGATGCTAAACTTTTAAAAACTACAAACTAAGAGTAATTTGAACAATGAAAACCACTTGAGATATCTTGATCTTATAAATACTACCTACTAACTTAATCTAACAATTTCTATTACCAACTAATTTTAATTTGAAAGATAAACTTGATTACACCAGCTAACAATTCCAATTCCTAACTCAATAGGCTTAATAATAAAGTTAAATGCAGTTTTTTAGAACCAAAGAGTTTCACAAGCAGTACTAACTCTAATTCGTACTGGCTGTGCCAAACACCCCATTAAAGAAACACCATCATTTATAAGCTTATGTTTAATGAAATTTAAAGCCACAATATTAATCCAGATCTGACCAAGTTTAACAACTTGATAAACAATTTCATTAAGCAAATAAGCCCGAAGCAATAAGCTAAATACTATGATAATTTTTTTTTGATTTTAAGACATATTAGAGAAAACTAAGGTTTAATTCTAGGAATTAAACACAACTAGCATTAAACTACTATAATAAGCATAAGTAAACTATACTAATAGAAATAAGTGAGCAAATAAGCAGAATAAGCAATTTTACACTTGAAATTTAAAGACATAAAAGGTAAATGGAAACTTACAATTGCCTTTGCACAAACAAGGCTAAATAAGCTTGAGGAGCTATTCTACAACTCTAGTTTATCACAAGGATAAACTAGCAAAGTCCAATAAGCTCTTCCAAAGTAAGCTTATCATCTAAAGCCACAAAATCCATATTAAGCATAGGTATTAAGCTGGTTTTAAATGTATAAGTAAATTAATGATTGATTTGAGCTCAATCTAAGCTTAGAGACTTAGAGAGCTGAGATGAGCTTATGAGAAGCTTATGAATAGTAACAGATAATTATTAAATAAAGTTTAAATGAAAGTGAGCTTGTGAAAGAGTAAAGAGCATAATACGAAAACTTAAATTATATTAATAAAAGCAGCTGATTACAATACTGAAAATAGAAATTACATTAAGTAAATTTTAAGCTAAAACAGTTTGAAAAGAAATTACAAAAGCTAAATTTAATTTAAAAATTAATCTCCATCTCTCCCCCACTTTCTGGTGAATGATGAGGCCTTCTATAAGCTTAAGAAGAAGGATCTAGGCTCTCTAGTCTGTTAGATGCTCCACTTCATCTTGATCGTTCATTTCCTCGTCATCATAAACTTCCATTTGTGTCCCTTAGATCAAATTGTAAGCACACGGATTGCCAAGCTGGCAATCCGTCTCTTTGGCCCTTTGTGCTTCTTTATGCCTTGCTTTAATGTAAATTTTCCAACCCTTGTGTGTTTCTTAAGATTCAACGTGTCATTCTTTGTTGTGTTTTAGCTAATAGGAAGCTTTGGTGACGTCTTCTTTTGCCACATAGGAACTTGGTTCTCAAATCTTAAAGCCACATCATCAATTTCATTTTACCCTTTGATTTGACGCGAGGTTAATATGAAGAAGATGATGAATAGTGGTAACAATTTTTCCCACTCTTTTTTACTTATACGTTTAAGATGGGTTTAATCGAGGTTTGTGTCTTGGGCCATATATTTATTATTTTGGTTTTGGGCTGGGTAAGTGGAAAGGTGTGGACCGAGTTGGGTTATATAGCCTTTAGTTTAATTGGTTTTTATAAGAGATTAACGAACGTTTATCTTTAAGTATAAAAGAATAACGGAGTTAGGGTTTTAGGACTTTTGTGTAAAACTGATTAACTTTAAGGACTGATTTGGTATTTTTGAGGATTTTGTCTTCTTGTGATTGACCAATGTTGACCAAGAGTTGACTTTATTAACCTTTTGCTAGAAATCTCCGACTCTTTTGTACTCTTTCTGTTCCCGTGTCCGTGTTTGTCTTGTTTTGACTGTTTTCTTGTGATCTTTTCACTATCCGTACCTACACATTCACAAACAACAAAATACACATATACAAGCATATTTATGCACACTTTGATCATTTAAGGGCCATTTTAGATATAATAAAGATATGTGATTTCTCACATATCAGCTCCAGTTAAGGATATAGGGAAGACTCAGAGCATTAGTTGATCCACAGTGATGTTAGGAACATGGAATAAGTCAACTATTTCGAGAACTTTCTCAATGTGTTCATTTGCATCCTCATTATCCGAACCGCTAAATGTGTTTTCTCGAAGCTCCTTAAGAAATTGGCCTTTCAGTTCAAATTGATATTTGTTATCAATTTTAGGCCTATCGACTCCCGATCCATAGTCTGTTCGGGTCTTGCTTATGTATTACTCCTTGGTTTCCGCCATTGCTTCTGCTTCTTCTTCCTCTAAGTATTCTTGGTCAGAAAGTAGATTGAAATCAGGCGATCTTAATTCGTCAAGACTTAGAGTCTTGAAGTGTATCCTTGATGATCGAAATTCTCGTTCATGTTCTTTGTAAGGTGTAAATAGTTTGTTAGTAGAACTCCTTGTCATGCACTACCTGAAACAAGGGATAAACAATCAGTAGGATTTGTTCTGAAAAAAGGTAAAAAAAAATTGGCACGAAAATCAAATATTTTAGCTTCTGTTCCAGACGATCGATACACCGTATCCAATGGAAGTGGATACGCCGTATTAATCTGTTAGGATGAATACGCTGTATTAGACAGAGAACTGGATATGCCGTATCCGATGGAAGTGGATACGCCGTATTCAACTGTCGACCAGAACAATGTATTTAAGAAAAACAATTAAATACGCAAACAATAAACACAAATATATAAGATTTACAGAATATACAAGAATATACACTAATCTAAATTACACTAATCCTAATGGTTAGATCTAATCTAATGTTAAAAACCAAAATATCAAATAAAAATCAAGATTAATTTTTACTCCCCGGCAAGGGCGCCAAAAACTTGATGTGTCATTGTATGGTGTATATTTTATTGATTCAGGTTTTAAATTTATATTTTGTCGACTAAACCAAAAACAACACTTTAACGAGCAGTGTACCTGATCGGTAGTAGTTTCGTGGTGTGTAGGGTGTCGAACACTTGAAGCGAGGTTAAATCTATCAGCTTTATTAATATCTTGGTTATCTATTATATGTTAATTTAATTCAATTCTAAACCTGTGTTAAACCTATGTCAGTCTAAATCCTAATTCTAACTGGAAAAGGGGGTTTTTAGCTTGAGAGACTGGCACAGTTTGGTTGGTGACTACAATCAATTCAAGGCACTGTTACCCACGCGAGCTAATTAACAAAAGATAAAAGAGCGGTCGAACCATATATAAGAAAACTGTATTAACCATTATTAATCCGATTAGAAAGTTGGTTTGTTTATTAAGTGCAATGATTTCTTCTCTCGAGGTGGCATATCATTCTTAAGACTTAGGCGTTACATCATCCTAAGACCTAGACACATTATTCTTTACAATTTAATGCCATTCGCATAAAAAGCAATCTTTTATTTGCTGATTATAAATTATCCTTATGGATTAATCAATGGTGATTCTTGTTAAACCATTTGCTCCATATAGACTTTTACCCACTTAACCACTTTATGGCAATTTATACCACTAGCAGTCTACTTGTCCAAACTACTCAATGAAATCACGAAAGATACTTGTTGACATTCTATCTAGGTTCCGTGTAAGTCACACGATCAATAAATTTGGCAATTATCCAATTAATTAGTTAAGCCGAAAGCGTTATCTAGACAAAACTTTGGAAGGCAATATTTGTGTAACTATAAATTCTAGATGGATAAAATTACTTTATATGGAGAGTTATCCTCGGCTCTGATCTACATGATCTGTTTTCACTAGATCCAGTTGAATTGATAGGTCACATACCAAAGCGCATAAAAGTTAAATTGATAAACATAAACAGCATACAACAATAAATTAAGAATTCGATGATAAACAAATTACAAATTTCAACTCTTATATAGAATGGCTAATACCAAAGTATTAGCCTTCAAAGTATAATAAATACAAAAGCATTTTTAGCCAAGGTAAACTAACTAAGTTAACGAATGATACCAAAAACTGAATGTTACTAAAGTATATGGAATTACACGATGTCTCCTTGGTAATTGATAATGTTGCTCGACCTTCTTTCTGCTCTTTTTCTCTCTCTGAAAATCGACTTAGAGTGTTTTATGGTTTTTATGGTATCGAGATATGATTTGCCACACTGAAAAAACTCGTTTTTATGTTTTCTATTATAAGGTCTGGAAGTCGGGTGGATTACGGCGTATCCAATGTGTTGGATACGGGTATTGGGATTTCTTGGAGTAGGGAGACGCTTGATATCTTCTAGAATATTTAAATACTATATCTTGAATACGGCGTATTGAGTCTCTCTGGATACGGCATATTGATCTTTATCCTTCTGTGGTCTTTGGTGAGTGCAGGCACGGATACGCCGTATCTTCTTTGATGGATACGGCGTGTTGATCTTTAGAATAGTAATCTTAAAAATATCTTCATTTAAACTCCAAAATGCGCGCCTTTTGCTAACTTTCACCAATTACTCCATAATTATTGCAATTCTCAAATATAAATGATTAAGTAACAATTCTTTGCAATAACTATACAAAATGGGTTAATAACATGGGATAAATGATGCTATAAAATAGACGTTATTTGATGTCATCAGCATCCGAAGCTAAAGTATGAAATTATCGATTTTCTCGAATGCTAAAACGGATAAATGTCCAAAGCATGACTCGCGAATAATTAAAATTGACGATTTTTGTAAAAACCGACTAAAAATAATAAAATAAATTCTATTAAATTTAGAAAATAAATTAAAGCTCGGGATAAATAGTGTCCTTAAATCCAAATATAAATATTTCCAAATAAATAGAATCATGGTTCGGAATAAACATTGACTTGAAACACGAGTTGCACAAAAACAAGCGTTAAATGCTAAGAGTAATGTGACCACATAAAAGTGACTCCATAAATTATTAGGAGAGTCAATTATCATACGTTTGCTTTTGGTTACTGACCTTAAAATTGACAGATGTCATAGTTTTCCCCTGTTAAAGGGAATTTCGTCCCAAAATTTTAGTTGCTCGTCCTAAGCCGTAGCACTCGCGAACAGTTGCGGGTACTTGCGCCTCATCTCGTCCTCTCGTTCCTAAGTAAATTTTGGTCCTCGTCAGGAGTTCCAACGGACTTTTACAATAGGAATCCAACTTCGTTTAAGCTTCTTGACCTCACGGTCCATAATTTCAATAGGTTCTTCAACAAAACGTAGTTTGTCATCGATCTTGATTTCTTCTAGCGGTACGTGCAAGTTTACGTCGGCTAGGCATTTCTTCAGGTTTGACACGTGGAATGTGTCATGAATGCCTACAAGTTCTTGTGGTAGACGCAATCGATAAGCAACAGGACTCACTCGCTCGACAATCTTGAACGGTCCTACGTATCTCAGTAAAGGCTTGCTTCCCTTGCCAAAATGTACTATGCCTTTCCAAGGCGATACTTTGAGTAGTACTTTATCACCGACACTGAACTCTAACGGCTTTCTTCTATTGTCGGCATAGCTCTTCTAGTGATCTCGTGCGGCTTTTAATCTTTCCTTGATTTGCATAATCTTATCAGTAGACTCCTAGACAATCTTCAATCCAATTAGCTTGCTTTCTCCTACTTCTGTCCAAGCTATGGGCGTTCGACACTTCCTTTCATACAATGCTTCAAAAGGAGCACATTTCACGCTTGAGTGGTGACTGTTGTTGTATGAAAATTCTATTAATGGTAGATGAGTATCCCAGTTTCCACCAAAATCAATTGCACAAGCTTTAAGCATATCTTCTAATGTTTGAATTGTACGCTCACTTTGGTCATCGGTTTCGGGATGGTAAGTTGTACTCAAATCCAGTTGCATTCCTAATGCTTTCTGTAGCGATTGTCAAAATCATGATGTGAAATGACTGTCACGATCCCTTATGATTGACACAGGCACACCGTGCCTAGCTATGATCTCGTTGATGTACAATCTTGCAAGCCTCTCCGTCTTGTAGTCTTCACGGATAGCTAGGAAATGTGCCGATTTGGTCAATCGATCGACTATGACCTAAATCGCGTCATGTCTGCTACTGGTTCTTGGTAATTTCATTATGAAGTCCATAGTGATATTCTCCCATTTTCACTCGGGAGTCTCTGGTTGTTAGAGCAATCCCGAGGGTTTCTGGTGTTCTTCTTTGACTTTAGAGCAGGTCAAACACTTACTTACATACAAAGCGATATCCTTCTTCATTCCGGGCCACCAATATATGTCTCGTAAATCATAGTACATCTTGTCTGTTCCAGGATGTACAGAATACTTTGTAGCATGGGCTTCATTCATGATCAAAGTTCTCAAATTGCCATAAGCTGGCACCCAAATTCGCTCAACGAAATACAATCCGCCATCTTCTTTTCTTTCAAATTGTTTGTCTAATCCTCGCAACCCTTCTGCTGGGGTGTTGACGTCTTTAGAGGCTTCACTCTGAGCTTCCAGAATCTTAGCCTTAATGTTAGAGTGAATTGTCATGCTCATAGCTCGAGCTCATCTCGGTTTCATCTATTCCTTCCTACTCAATGCATCTGCTACTACGTTCGCTTTACCTAGATGTTAGCGAATCTCGCAATCATAATCGTTGAAAAGTTCTATCCACCGTCTCTGGCGCATATTTAATTCTTTTTGATCAAAAATGTGTGGAAGGCTCTTATGATCGGTGTAGATAACACTCTTTGTTCCATACAAATAGTGTATCCAGGTTTTGAGAGCAAATACTACTGCGCCCAACTCTAAGTCATAAGTGGTGCAGTTATTCTCTTGGATTTTGCCTGGATGCGTATGCAATTACCTTGTTCCTCTGCATCAAAACGCAACCAAAACCTTGGTTCGATGCGTCACAGTAAACTACAAAATCATATGCGCCTTCGGGAAGTGCCAGAATCGGGGCATCACATAACATGTCCTTTAATGTCAGAAAAGCGATCTCCTGCTCATCACCCCACTCAAACTTTTTGTTTTTCTGAGTCAACAGGGTGAGAGGTTTTGCAATCTTTGAGAAATTTACGATAAATCGCCTATAATATCATGCCAATCCTAATAACGAACGGATCTCGGTTGGGGTCTTCAGGGGTTTCTAATTTTTCACTGCTTCAATTTTGCTGGGATCCACATGTATACCTTTATTGTTCACTACATGTCCGAGAAAATGAACCTCTTGTAGCCAGAATTCACACTTTGAAAATTTCCTGAATAATTTCTCCTTTTCAAGCAACTCCAATATCAATTTTAGGTGAACTTCATGCTCCTCCTTGGACTTTAAATATATTAAGATGTCGTCAATAAAGAAAATAACAAACTTTTCAAGATACGGCCTACATACGCGGTTCATAAGATCCATGAAGACCGCGTGAGCATTAGTCAGACCGAAGGGCATGACCGTGAACTCAAAATGTCCGTACCTCGTCCAGAATGCAGTTTTGGGAATATCTTCTTCGCGTACTCTCAACTGATGATAGCCGGATAGAAGGTTTATTTTCAAAAAATACCGTGACCCTTGCAGTTGATCAAACAGGTCATCGATCCTAGGAAGAGGGTAGCGGTTCTTGATGGTTAGCTTGTTCAGCTCTCGATAGTCTATACACATATAGAACGAACCATCCTTCTTCTTAACAAACAAGACTGGGGCTCCCCAAGGTGAAGAGCTAGGTCGTATGAAACCTTTTTCTTGGAGCTCTTTAAGTTGGTTGGACAGTTCTTGCATTTTCGTAGGTGCCAAACGATAAGGTGATTTTGCAACAGGCATAGCTTTAGGAATAAGATCTATGCGAAACTCTACTTCGAGAGATGGGGTAAACCCGATAAATCTTCCAAAAGCACGCCATGGAAATCACGTACAACACGGATGTCTTCGAGTTTTAGCTCACTTGCTTTCACAGTCTTCAACTATTTCATTTTTCCTTCCGGATGTTCTCCATGAACTTCCAAAATCTCTCTGTTAGATAACGGAAATTGGACTATTTTCTCATAACAAACTATCTTAGCTCTAAGCCTTGACAACCAATCCATTCCTACGTTCATGACGAAACTGCCATGTCCAAAAGGAATCGAGTCGATGATGAACGTATGACATTCTAGTTCTAGTTCACATCCGCGGACAATCTTGTTGGTTTCTAACTTTATACCGTTAGCAACTTAAATTTCATAATCGGGGTTTATAGCACTAGGTTTCGAGTTAATCAAGGGAAAGAATTCGGTAGAAATAAAACTAAAATAGGCATCGAAATCGAATATTACGGTAGAAAATGATCGATGAAGGAAAAAGTACTCGTCATGACGTTTAGATCTTGCTGGGCTTCCTTAGCTGTCACACCCCGTAAATTTCAGGTCAACAATTTTAAACTATTATGTTCATTATTTTGACTTTTATACATTACGTTTGAATTTAACTTAAAACCGAGAAGTTTTCCCGTGTAAAATTGAAAAATGTCATCGGACGCGTTCCGGCTTCGGACTTAGATTAGTCTACATGTTATATGCATTATTTTATCATTTTAAAGTGTTACGTAGTTTACGTACACTTCCGTTTATGATTTTACGTTTTTCGTGCGCGTTTCGCGTTTTTAGCATTTTATGTCAAACGGAACCCCGAAAACTTACCACCTTTGCACGTAAACCCAAATTTTCATCGATTACGCTTATTAACCTCAAAAATTTCATGCTATGTTCCCCATTGTCATCAAAATCTTTGTTCAACATATGTAGTGTATGGAGAACTTAGTATTGGTGTTTTCCGCCTTTAGTGGATGTGATGCTTTCTTGCTTTTACCTAGCTGACAAGATGGACACAAATGGTCTTTGTCATATTTCAGCATGGGTTAATACTCGGACTAGATCATTTCGAAGCCAATTCATTCAAAAGTCCCGTAATTCAAGAGATTCAACCGACGATGCCATAACCATGACTATTTCTTTTGAGAGGCTTTTGTAAGCAAGCACACTGGTGACAGCTAGACATCATATTCCTTCAGTGAGAGAGGAGTAAGGCTTTGTTTCTTGGAACCTTTGAGTAGATCCACCATATTAGTGCGGTTTGTGGACATGAATGCTGTCGGAATGCAACTTCTAAGCCTCCATCACAAAACTGTCCGACTGAGAATAGGTTGTGCTTGAGTCCTTCAACATAATAGACTCGAGAGATGATAGTGTCACCCAGTTTATAATCACCATAGCCAACGATTGCTGCATATTCATCGTTGCCAAATCGCACAGTACCAATGAACTTTTCTACAAAGTTGATAAGTCGCGCACGATCACCGGTCATATGTCTTGAGCATCCAGAATCCAGATACCATAGAACAATTTGTACTACCTGCGATAACACAAACATTTACGGTGATAGGATGCCCTGAAGGGTTCCGGTTAGTTAACAATCAAAAATACCAGAGATCCCTTTGGAACCTGCCTGTCGATCACGAAGTTTTTGATCAGTAAACCTAGAGACCATAGTTATTTTGGGGCTAGAACTAGCACTCGGGGGTAGTTCTATTGGCTTATCAGTAGGTTCCGTGATCCTAGTTAAAGGATACATCTCATATAGTGAGAAATGCCTTCCAGTGGGCTTCCACTGAGGCTTGCTATTAGCAACAAGTTTGCTAATTGGTTTCCAGACTCTCTTAATGTGTTTCCCAACATTCTTAATGGGTTTCCATTCTTTCTTGGGTTGGCGTTTAAGACGCTTAGTCTGGTGGGGTTTAACATGCACAGAATCATCACACATAACCAAACAATCATTATGATTAGCAAAAACCAAAGATTTGTTACATGCACCACAAACATTGTTCAAATTTGAAACAGAAACAGAATGTTTAACAAGCAAATTAGAATCAACACGATTCTGTTTATTCAAAGTCCTATGGGGTGCTTCTACTCTCCTCGCATTCGCACTCTTAGCCGGCAAAGAACTATGATTCCGAGGGGCTCTCTTAGGCACAGTTTTGCTAGCTCCAGAAGTGGGTTTTACTCCTGTAGACATAGGCACACACACGTTAGTTTGCTTATTTAGGTTGTACTATAGTATTTTGAGTTTGGTTTGAGTGAAGGTCTGGGGGGTTCACTAAAAAGTTACTTGCTTTTTCTTACGGTTACGGGCTTGTTTTGACCAGTTAGCTAGTTTGGGTGGTGGAATAACTTAGAAACCAAAGTTGTTAATTCCAGGAGCAAAGCACTTTGGGTTGTCTTAGAGGTTGGAAGGTCCACTACTTGTTTACCGTCACTTGGGCTTGCAGCTTTGTATGTTGTGTAGTTAACGGCACTAGCTTTTCAGTGTACGCAGTACGTGGTTGTGGTATTCGCTTTGACAGTTCATCATACCGTCTTTTCAGACTCACGTTTTCTACCTTAAGGCCATCTAGATGATACTAAGAGGTAATAGTAACTTAACAACGCGCGAAAAATTAACGCACCGCAGTAACGTGCAGGAAAAAAATAAACTTACACTATTAAACATAAAAAAAACGAGCCAAATTTTTTTTTTTAATAAATAAATAAATAAATATAACGCCGTGCAACAACGTGCGAAAAATTAACGCCCGCAGCAACGCGCGGATATATTTGCTTGTTGCTTTATATTAGATGAACTTCATGTAGGTATTTGTTAGGTTCACATAAATGGACCCAAACAAAGAAGCTTCGGTCACTCGAAGTTACAAGACAAAAGTCTAGCTCGAAAGACTATGTTATTTTATGTTTATTATGTATAAGGGCCAAGATGTAAAAAGCCCAAAAAGAAAGCCCTAAAAGGCAAATCCTTTTAATATAAATAGTCCTAGTTTAGTCTAAAATTTAGGTGGGACAAAGTTAGAGAAAAGATAGCTACTTCATTTTTTTTCATCTTTTAGAGTTTGGTAACCACTCTTTGTTTCAATCAATAAAAAGTTCTTATTGTTTAATCTTGTGTGTCATTGATCTTGTGCTTCATCCATGGAATGATCTAGGGATCCTACAATTGGTATCAGAGCAACTTGGATATGTTTTTTGAAATGGTCGTAAAATGGTACCAGTTGTTGTTCGACAAACTGTTTTGCATAATCAAAACACCATTCAGAAACATAGTCTGGTTTTTGTGTTGTTCTTTCTTTTATGATACCTTCAAATTGAGGAAAAGCAGCATTAACGTTTCGAAGACTGGCCAAAACTTGACTTGGAGGTCGGCATTTATGAACAAAGGGAGTGACAGGACTGGTTTGGTTACTAGTTTGACTAGCACGTTCATTGGCAGGAAGCCAATACGCCTGTTCACGAGACAGTTCCTGTTGAGGAACAAACTTAAGGGCATTAAGCTTCTCATAGAAGCCATTCGCGGGTCGAACATGCCCTGGTTTTTTTTTTCGCTCTTCTTTTTCATTGTAACATAACTTGTTGAACAAGACCTCTTCACCTATCCATATACTATCGGGTTTGTGAGTAAGGTGCAAAAAGGGTTCAGCATCATACAAAGCAGTTGAGCACGCTTGGCCTATAACCCTAGACTGGGTAACGGTGAGTACCTAGGAGGGTCCTTGTGCAAGTCAGCGGTTGCCATTTTTGGGTATTCTTAAATAGCTAGGTATAGTTTCTGTTGGCATGTTAAATCTTTGCAACATATCTCTTGCAACTTTGTTAGCATTCTTTAAACAAACTATTTCATCTAGATAACTATCTGCTAGTTCCTTTTTCTCAGATAAAATCTTTTCTTTTTAAGATTGTAAAATTGCAATTGATTTTTCTTTTCCTGAAAGAAGTGGATTTAAGCCAAATCGTTTTCTTGCACCAAGTTCAGCGTTCGTTGTTTCGCTGTATACTAGGGCTTGTTCAGTCTAACTTTGTGTTCAAGATCAACGTTTGACCTTTTGGGTTTCGATACGGATATATTTCTTGCTTGCATTGAGAAAGCTCATTTTTTAAAGATCGCGTCTTCTAAGCATTTTTCTTGTTATCCTTAGCATGTCCGTTTGTTAGGTTTGCAAGTCAGTTAAGATGAAATCTATAGAAACTTAAGTCAGATGTGTCAGCAGATACCTCAGTTGGAACATTTTGGGCTTCGGTGTCAAGAAGATACTGATGATACGGGATCGTATTGTCATCAATCTCAGTCTCAGCATCGGAGTCTAAATGTTCTTCCTGGTGCATCTCCTGAATCTGATAATCCACATTATCAAAGATTTGATTGTCATTGGAGTGTTCTCATTTGAATGGATTGTTGGTTGCACTTGTGGATGACATTGTGGGCCATGAAAGCCGACCAGCAGCATTGGGGCACTTCATACACGTGTGAGTCTATAAAGCATCCTCATGTTTGGATTGAAAATGTTGTTGTTGTCAGTGCCTGAGGTTGATCATAAGGTGCGGTGCATTCCACATCAGCGAGGAATGCTTCAGCTTCAGCATCTAACACATCTCCTTTCTCTTTAGCTTCCATCAGTAAAGCTTTATCTTTGAAGTACTGAGAGTCCATCTTTCTCTTCTGTTCTTTACACTGCCTAGCAACATGTCCTTCTCCTCTGCAGTTGTAACATATCACCTTCTTGCCTCTAGCACCTGTATTACCAACATTACCTGGAGCTTTCCTCTGAATCGGTTCAGTAACAATCTGACCATCATACACCGTAGCATGAGTTTTGGAGTTGGAGGAAGTCCTGAGCTGGTTGTTGGTTGGTGGAAACTGCTTTTGGAAACCACTTAAGAGATTAGCAATCTGAGTCATAGTGGCCATCAAAGCGTCATTCGGAGACTGAGCAGTAGGTTGAGGACTAGGAGTAGAGGGTGATGAAAGGACAGGTGCAGATGTGGTGTGAGCAACATAGGCCAGTGGATCAACAATACTTGTAGACTGCTCCTGTTTCTTGAGAGTCTTTTTGGCATGAGGCTCGTAGGCTTTGAGATGAGTATAGATCTGAACATAAGGTGTGGTTGAGATATCCATGTTCTGCTTGACATTAGTCACATACTTACCCCAATAGGCTGGAAGATTGTTGACAAATTTAGTGTTCATCTGATGAGTAGGGATTTCAAGCTGAGTAATCTTCATATCATTCACAAGCTTGTGGAAACGCACAAAGTAGTCATGAATGGACTCATTTCCAATGGCACGAAAGCGTTCGTACTCATCAAACAGATCTTCCTTCCTTTGTTGAAGAGTCCTACCTGATCCTTGCATAAGCATTTCCACATTATCCCAAATCTCCTTTGCAGTGCTTGTCTGATTGAGTATGTTGAAGATGTGTCGGGGAAGACCTTGACTGAGGATGATTTCAGCTTGAGTATCAGCCATTTCGAGCTTGTTTTCTTCGTCATTGAACTCAGAGTCAAGCTTCTTCCTAGGTGCGGGCATAACAGTAGAATTAGCAGGTGGAGGATCAGTGACCATCGGGTGAGGTGTAGGTCCATTCTGGATGGATTTCCATATCAGCTTGCCATTGGGTTTGCCTCGAATGTACCTGTGTATACGAATCTTCCATGATTCGTAATCATTTTCAACCAACATTGGTGGACGAGTATCGGTGCCAGCAGCATTTGTTTCTTCATTGGTTGCCATTGAATAACGTTGTTTATGAATGATCTGATCTTAAGTGATTGATGATTGATGACTTGGTGTGAGGTTTGTGATTTTCGGGTAATTTTTAAACAGTAAAATGCAGTTTTGAGGGCCTAAATGACTCCGAATGGCCAAAAAATGACAGGGCTCTCGCTCAAAGAGGAAGAGTCTTGACCGTTGGGCCGTTTTCGAGCTGGTATAAAAATTTCAGAACAATCCGACAAAAAATTTTTTTTTTTTTTCGGTCCAAAAAAATGCTCGTTCGATCACCTTGTTCGATTGCTTGTTCGATCCCCTCGTTCGAACGCCTTGTTCGGTCGCTTGTTCGATCCAACCTTGAATCCCACTCGTTCGAACCCCTCGTTCGATCCCTTCGTTCGATCACTTCGTTCGAACCCCTCGTTCGATCGTCTTGTTCGAACGTTTAGTTCGATAGGCTTTGTTTTCCACTCGTTCGATCGACAATAATTCCACTCGTTCGAACCTTGCTAGATTTCCCCTCGTTCGATCGAAACGTCTTGAACTCGTTCGATCCTTGCAATATTTCCACTCGTTCGATCAATCTTGAATTCCACTCGTTCGATCGAAACAGCTAGAACTCGTTCGATCGCTACGACTAACACTCGTTCGATCCCCACGTTTTTTTTTACACTTTTCGAACCAAAACAACAAGAACAAAGGAAAAACACGAGATCGTTGATTGCTAACAAGATGGTTTGAATGATATTAGATTAAACATAAACCATCTTTGAATCAAGAATCAAAAACAAACAAATAATCATAAACCCCTTTTTTTTTCGAAATCAATAACAAAAAAAATACAAACCAAATCAATACATCAATCTTGTAGGCTCTTGATACCAATTGTAGGATCCCTAGATCATTCCATGTATGAAGCACAAGATCAATGACACCAAAGATTAAACATTAAGAACTTTTTATTAAAAGAAACAAAGAGAGGCTACAAACCCTTAAGATGGAAAATAATAATGAAGTAGCTAACCTAATTTTGACTAAACTAGGAGTATTTATACTAATAAGGATTTGCCTTTGAGGGCTTTCTATTTGAGCTTTTTACATCTTGGCCCTTATACATAATAAACATTAAATAACATAGTCTTTCGAGCTAGACTTTTGTCTTGTAACTTCGAGTGACCGAAGCTTCTTTGTTTGGGTCCATTTAGGTGAACCTAACACCTGCACATCACCTTTTTAGAGAATAAACCAAATGTTGCAGGGAAAGGACCAACTTGGCTTTTTGATCTGAAGCACTCCTGTTACCTACATATTCAAACGTTATCAACCATTGATCATAGATCTCAAGAATTAGATGTGATGACTTGATCTATGATCTTTGACTTTTAAGCTTTACTTCTTGTCTTTGAATTTACTTTGTGATCCTCCTATCACTTAGACTTTGCCATACGCAGATCTTTAGTCTCACAAGAACTCATGATCTGTTGAATCTTGAAAGCTTATGATGAAGTCTCTTCTTCCAATCATTGAACTTTTAGAATTTTGAAGAAGACATTGATTCTCAGAAGATTGAACGGAAGCCATGTATGAAAACTTTCTGATTACTTTTAAACTTCAGATACTGTTGTATGAGATATGAGCATAAGTGACTTGCATCGAAACATTGAGTCTACATTAGTCCATGATATAACAATTAGTCACCACAAAAACATTTTTGTTTATGTAAGAAATCCACTTATGTGTTCTAGAAAACATTTATTTGAGAACACACAAGGTTTTATATCGAAGGGACCGAGACTAGACCGATACCAATCTGGGACGGTTACATTAACCTCTAATTCCGAGGATCATGTTACAGTATAATACTGCACCAGTGATCGATAGAATTCAATAATATAACCTTCTTGACAGTTTTCCCCGGCACGTGACAAGCAATTCCTCAATACCTAAGTAAACAGAATCCTAATGTTCGCAACGTTCTCCTAGACCAGATGTTCCGAAAGACTAACACACTATAAGTATTTCTACTAATAGAATGGTAAAGAGTGAGTCAGTACAGTTACTATCTGCTGACTATACCGTATAATTCCTTTTTCAGCGTTTTACTTCTTAATACAATTAAGTACCGTAGAAGGCCTGTGGCAAAAATGATTTGAAAAACATTCGATGTGCTTATAAAATTTGTTTGGGGCACAAACGAAAGTTTAAATCAGAATGCTTCTGATGATGTTTTGAAATATATCCCGAAAGATATGAAGTGCCCTTGAAATCCAAAACTGCGAACAAGTAACATTTATTGGAATCCACTTCACTAGTGGGCGCAGTCCGAAGACCAGGCATGAGCATTCATACGAATACCCTGGTGGTACAACATCTCTTTCCTCAACATTCCATAAGATCACTTTCACGAACATGAAACAAAAGATTCTTTGTCATTTATCAAGATACTTGTGTATAACACAAACTTTTGGTACCTTGACATTTTTGAACATATTAACACTTATGCTCCCCCTACACATGTGCGTCGATAATCGAAAGATGTTTAGCACATGCGTGGATAGGACTTAGCATTTTAGAATCAATCGAATCATTAATTATCCGTTTTACATGTTTAAGTCACATTCTCTCCCCCGATCAAAAGTATGAAACTTGTGAATGGTTTTGATCTAGAATGGACTTAAAATGTATCAATCTCCCCCTCAAAGGATGAGGTGAGGTGAAATAGCACAAATATCAAGTGAGTAATTGACGCAAGACTTTTAGAATACCAGACAGGAATGATACTGCATCGTCTAGAACTCGAAAGCGTAGTCGTGTCCAATCTTGCAGCAAAAGAATCACAAACAGTACGTCCTTTTGACCTGCAACAACTGTTAGAAATACTGATTCTCCCCCTCAAACAATGACCCGTGTCAATGTTTGATTTGGTTAACCCGAACATGTTTGATAAAACAAGTTGTTTATGAGAAAAATGGTTCGGGGCTTAGACAACTTCTTGTCTGTGGAAGAAATAATGCACTGAAACGTACATTAAATCTCTGGGTTAAGACCGGGTTACAGTCGGAAATAACTGCAAGCCATACTACTCTAAACTAATTTTTTTTTTTTTTTTTTTTAATATACACAATAATACAATGTGAAACACTTGGTTACCCGGAGACAGACTCATCCTGTAGTTCCTTCAGAGTTTCTGGTGACATTTGTTTAACTCCAAGCAGTGGGAGTAGAGTTGCGAAGCGCTCTCTCGGTAAGGCCTTCGTAAAAATGTCAGCCAGTTGGTATTTAGTCTCCACGAAATACAACTCAACAACTTTCCTTTCAACCTGCTCTTTGATAAAGTGATGACGGATATCAATGTGCTTGGAGCGCGAGTGTTGAACACTTTCAGGCATAGAGCAATAGCACTTTGATTGTCACAATACATCGGAATTTTGTTGAACGCAAATCCATAGTCTCGGAGTTGAGAACGCATCCAGAGGATTTGAGCACAACATCCTGATAGGGCGATGTATTCAGCCTCTGTAGTGGAGATGGCGGTACTTTTCTGCTTTTTGGATGACCAGCTAACAAGTCGATGTCCAAGAAATTGAGCTGAACCAGAAGTACTAAAAAAAAAAAAAAAAAAAAAAAAAAAAAAAAAAAAAAAAAAAAATAAAAAAAAAAAAAAAAAAAAAAAAAAAAATATACATCTCCGTGTGTCATTGACATCCTGATAAGTCCAGCATCTGCAAAAGCTTTTAGTTCAAAGCCGGAGTCCTTCGGATACCACAGACCCATGTGAATGGTTCCTTTTAGGTATCGAAAGATCCGCTTTATAGCAGTAAGGTGCATTTCAGTAGGCTTTAGCCTGGTAACGTGCACCAGAATATCAAACAGCAAAATACTATGTCAGCGTCCAGATGCACTAAGATACATATGAGGAGCCACCATACCACGAGAATCGGGTAGATCAATTAGCAGCCTCCCATATAATCATCAAGGAAGGGACTCTCCGCCATTGGAGTGTCCAATGGGTTCAGGAGTCAAAACCAAACTTTTTCAAGATTTCCTGAGCATATTTGGATTGGTTGATAAAGATGCCTCTGGGATTTTGAGAAACTTGTAATCCTAAAAAGAATGACATTTGTCCCATCATCGACATCTTGAAAGTTGAGTTCATTTCAAAAGCAAATAATTTGCAGGCTTTGGGGTTAGTAGAGGCAAAGATAATATCATCTACATATATTTGTACCAGTAGAAGATGTTTGCCTGTTTTTCTCGTGAAGAGTGTAGGATCGACCACGCCTTTTGTAAATCCTGACTTGATGAGAAACGCTGATAGCTTGTCATACCACGCACGTGGAGCTTGTTTGAGTCCATATATGAGCTTCTTGAGGCGGTACACATGCGATGGATGCTCTGGATCTACAAATCCTTCTGGTTGACTGACATAGACAACTTCATTCAGTTCGCCATTGAGGAAGGCGGTTTTCACGTCCATCTGGAAGATGACCATGTTCATACTTGCCGCGTGAGCAATGAAGAGTCTGATCGCTTCAAGTCTAGCAACCGGAGCAAATGATTCCTCAAAGTCAATACCAGCTTCCTGACGATAACCTTTCGCCACTAACCGAGCTTTGTTCTTCAACACGTCTCCATATTCATCCAATAAGAGTAGAAAACCAACTTAATCTTGAAAAACCATTTGAGCTTGATGATAAGAATATGTATCTGGACATGGACAAATATCCATACATCGAGACCTTTCAAACTCATGAATTTCTTCCTGCATAGCCTCATCCCATCACGAGTGCTCTAAGGCTTGCTTGAAAGAGTCTTGGTTCAACAATGAGATTAAGAATTCATTGAAGAAACACCACATTGCGACGGATTTTCTAGCTGTTACCTGGTAGAGGACGGGTCGATCTTTATCCCCTATAATGTTTTCAAGCGGATGTCTTGAGTCCATTTTTTTGCAACCCATGAGGTAATTGGTTGTTCGAGTAAGATCGGATGTGAACAAGTGGGAGTGAGATGCTCTGAATCGTTTCAGGAGCATTAAATGGGTGTCAAACAACATTACTGTCAACAAGATCGAACAGCTGGTTTCATCATCAGAAACACTAGTGTCGTAGAGTATTTGATGAGCAAGAGGTTTTCCAGTAACTGCAGGAGCAACAGGCCTTCTGAGATAACTGTTGTGGAAGTGAACCATAGGCATTCCTCGGTGCCGGGGCAGCAGGAACATAACCGGAGATGTCGGAACAAGCAGAGGTATCGAACAAACCTCCATCATCATCAAACCATTGAAAACAAATCGTCTACCTGTTTCTTTGTAGGAGGGACACTAGGTGATTCTGGGTCTTTTACAAGTGCAGAACGGCTGCGTCCTGACTGTAAAGCAGTAAGTTCGAGTTCATCATCGCCGTTGTCCATCTTTCTTAACAACTTGTTCACTCTCTCCTCCAAAAATTTAAAATAAAAAAAAAAAAAATTTTCCGCTGAAATGACAAAGAGACAAAGAAGGCCGGAATTGTCGGACCCGTTGGTAAAGTTATTAACCGCTATAAGACGTTAAGAAAAATACCCCAAGTGTACAAAGTGTAACTTGAAACGGTTTCCAATTGATTTTAGGTTTTCCTAAACCTATAAACCCATCTCAATTGCACAGTTCCCTTACGTAACCACTCTCAAATATTTTCTTTAATACAAGCCCTAATCTCTCTCTTAACCGACGATCACTACTTTAACTACCATGGCTGTTCTTGAAGCGTGCCCTAAGTACAATATGGTCGCTTATTTAGAAAAGACTGAAATCAATACAGAGTTTCATGAGATCATTGATTTTCTTACGCGCAGTTCCATTCATCATGCTCTCACTGTAAGTCCAGTTGTTTCTACTACATTTGTTGAACAGTTTTGGACGTCTGCTAAGTCCAAAATAATCAACAATGTTAGGCACATTACTGCCAAAGTAGCTGGCAAGCCTGTGTCTATCTCTGAAGCATCAATAAGAAGTGATCTTCTTTTTGATGATGCTAATGGGATAGACTCACTACCTAATCAGGCTATATTTGATGCTATACAGCTTATGGGGTATGAGGGGGATTTAACAGTGTTAACATTTAACAAAGCTTTGTTTTCACCCCAATGGAGGTTTTTATTTCATACAATGAATCATTGTATTAGTTCAAAAAGCACCTCTTGGGATCAAATTCCTACTAATATTGCCACTGCTGTCATTTGCTTAACATCTAATCAGAAGTATAATTTTTCTAAATTAATTTTTGATGGTATGCTTAGACATTTAGATGCAAAGAAGAAGTTTGTAATGTACCCATGTTTTATTTCCATCTTTTTAGATAAACAACTAGCAAATGTACCTGTACCTTTAGATCATTTTCCTATAAATGCTTTGACAAGTAAAGTTTTTTCTTTCATGGTCAAAAAGGGTAAACATTTCTCAGGGAAAGTCACCGCTTTATTTGCTTCTATGTTAGTACAACCAACTGAGGATGAGGGTGCCCCTTCAGAAAGACCATCTGAAGCACAACCTACACCCTCTCCTATTTACACTAGTGAAGCACCTCTTGAGCCACAGACTGACCCATCCCCTAGACCTTCACCTTCTACTACCATTCCTGATTCTATTTCAGAAAGTTTTGGTAGGAATCTTGGAGGTCATTCATCCAGCGATAAATCCCTTTCAGGGAATGAGGGTGAAATGACACTCCAAAGTGTCTATGATCTTTATCTCTCTTTACGTGTACAGGTTTTAGATCAAGCCAAGGAAATACAACACTTAAAGGCACAGATCAAAAAGCTCAAGAATCAAGCTAAACCTGTAGTCAAACACCACAGAGCATAGATGAAGAGTGTCTCCTTGAAGCAAAAATTAGCAAGAAAGAGATCCTCAAAGAAACAATGGGTGAACAGAGAGTCTGTATCCAAACAGGGGAAGAAGTTTGCCAAAGGTGAACCTTCATTCCATAAAGATCCACTATTTGATGAGATTCCTGAAGATACACTAGATTATATGGAGACTGAGGATGCTCAAGATGTGGGGAGGACAAGAGATGTAGTGGATGAAGAGAAGGAGAATGATGAAGATGTACTTAGTATTGCTCAACAAAAAGTTAATACTGACAAGGAGAAAGTTAGTACTGACAGACTAATAGTTAGTACTGACGGATCCAAAGTTAGTACCGACAGGCAGAAAGATAGTACCGATGAGCAAAATGAAGGTACTGATGAGCAAAGTAAAGGTACTGATGATCATACTGAAGAAGGAAGTGCTACTCAAACTACTCAACCACCTACTTCTACAATATTTGGAGATGATGAAACAATAGCTAAGGTTCTTCTCAACATGAGTCAAGCCAAAGCAGTTTCAAGAGAAAAGGAGAAAGGTGTAAAGTGCAAGGATATTGAAGAAACTGACAGACCTATGCCTACTTCAACAAGATCACGGTTGACATTAAAGCCTCTTCCAAAGATTGATCCAAAAGACAAAGGGAAGAAGAAAATAAAAGAGGAGGATGAATCTGAAAGTGAATCTGATGGTATTCCTGAAGCTGAGAAGAAGTTTAAACAGCTTGCCAGTGATGAAGAAATGGCTAGGAAAGTACAAGAAGAGTGGGAAAGTGAAGAGGAAAGAAAAATATTAGATGAAGAAGAAGCTACCAATGAAGTTCTCATAAGAAATTATGATGACATAAAGGCAAGAATTGAGGCTGATAGACTTCTTGCTGAGAATCTTCAAGAAGAAGAAAGAGAGCAATTTACAATAGAAGAAAGAGCAAAATTCCTTCATGACACAATTGCTGCTCAAAGAAAATTCCTTGCTCAACAAAGATCAGAAGCTATCAGGAACAGACCACCTACAAAGAATCAACTGAGAAATCAAATGATGACCTACTTGAAGCATGTAGGAAACTTCAAGCATTCTGATTTGAAAACCAAGAAGTTTGAGGAAATACAAGCTCTGTATGAAAAGATTAAGAGGTCAGATGAAGATTTCATTTCTATTGGGTCTGCTGAAGATGAAAGACTGATCAAAAAGATGAATGAAAAAGGAATTGATTCCTCTAAGAATGAAATGGTCAAGGAGGAAGATAAAGAAGAAGAAAGTACTAGAAAAAGAAAACTTGGTACTAGGAAAAAGATGAAGTCAAGGAAAAGAAGATTCACATTCAAAACACTTCTGAAGATGATAGTGAGAAAGAGAATGATGAGCTGAGATTACATTTAACAATAGCCTTCCAGATGAGGAAAATAAGTGAATTATGAAGATACTTGACAGAAAAATATCCTATCAAAGAAAGGAAAATAGAGTGTCTTGGAATTAAGCCACACAGGATGATAAAGTAACACTTAGGAGGTGATAAATCAAAATGTAAGTGATTAGAAAGCATGGACAAAAGAGATACTTTAGTACTTTGATGAGAGTGTTGTCCATTTTTGATAAGAATATTTGAATGTTGTGTATCAACATGTAATGGACAGATATCAAGGTGGAATACATGAAGGTATTTGAATAGAGTACTTTATGGGAATCTGGATGATTATTTCAATCCAGATGATGAAGATAAGTTTTGGAATTCACAGCAGGATTGGAATATAGTGAGTTGGAAGTTACATGGTTCTTCAGGGGTATATACTTTAGTGACTGAGGCAGGATTAGTCATTCATATGCTTTTAGAGAAGAAGTATCATTTGAGAAAGAAAGTATGGTGTCAAATTGCCTAAAAATTAGAAGTGAAGTTCTGAAGATAACATAACTATGGCATTGGAGTTAATTAGATTTGTCAAGAAGCTACTTGCAAAGTTAGAACCTGAAGATGTTGATGGAGATGAGGAGGATCTTTGAGTGTTGGTGTCAAAACCACACAACAAATGGTCATCAGTTCACCATGCTTAACAGGCATAAGAACTGGCTAGTCCATAAGCAAACGGCTTGTGGTAAAGACTTCTTAAATCCGTTTATGGTTGACAATTTACCAAAAATTGTAGGGTTCTCAACTCACCTTGCTTCCTTGGTGAAGAGTTGGCTAGTCCAAGATCAAACAGTTCTTGGTAAAGACTAATCAAATCTGTTGATAGCTGATAGTTTGCTAAAAACTATATGGTTTATCAATGCACCATGTTATGGCAATGAAGCATTGGCTAGTCCAAAGGCAAACGGTATTTGGTAAAGACAAATCAATTCCGTTGATGGTTGACAGTTTACCAAAAACTGTATGGTAATTAACTCACCATGTTTTTAAATAAAGAGTTAACTATCCCAGAGCAAACGGCTACTGGTAAAGGAACATCAAATCCGTTAATGGCTGGTAGTTTGCCAAAAACTACAAAGCCAACTTAGTTGGATTGTTGCTGAAAAGATGTTGCTGTGTTGCTGAGAAGACAGTTGCTGCTGAAGAAGGATAGAGTTTAAAAGATCAAGAGATAATAAAGTGTTTGGATACATCCTCTAAGAGCTTAAGAAGATAAATCTGAAGAAACATGAAGTTAAAAGAGTTCAACATTCATGTTTAAGGGAGGATTGTTGGGAATTATGTTTTCCTAACTTAGTACCGATAGTACAAATAGTTAGTACTGATAGTTATAGTTAGTACTGATAGTACAAAATGTTAAGTACTGATCAGTTAGTTAGTACCGATAGTAGAAAATAGTTAGTACCGTTTAAGAGATATGTATGAGATATTTTAGGAAAAGATATGTACGCGTTTTGTAAGCCTGTTAGGGTTTATCCTTGGTCTATAAAAGGATCCCTCTTGGCATAGTTAGACAGACGAACTCAATATATCTCATAGCAAAATCATATCTCATAGTTAGTAATCTGTAATCATTCAAAGTAGATTAATAGAAATTATTATTTAGTTCTTCATGTTTTTCTTAGTACTTGTGTTAAGATTCCGCATTAACACATAGTATTCATAATCAGTGTTTCTACATAGTCAACTGTATTTATACATCTTGGCTATACTATTCCTTACAGCTGCAGGAGATGCTTATTACACTGCATTGTTCCAAGAACAACAGTTCTTGTAAGGACTAATCAAATTCTGTTGATAGCTTTATAGTTTACTAAAAACTATATGGTTATGAATGCACCATGTTATGGCAATGAATGCATTGCTATGCAAAGCAAATGGTATTTGGTAAAGACAAATCAATTCCGTTGATGGTTGACAGTTTTCTTTTTTTTTTTTTTTTTTTTTTTTTATTTTTTTTTTTTTTTTTTTTTTTTTTTTTTTTTTTTTGTTTTTTTTTTTTTTTAAAACCGAACTTTTTTTTTTTTTTTTTTTTTTTTTTTTTAATTACCTCAAAATCGTATGGTAATTAACTCACCATGTTTTTAAATGAAGAGTTAACTATCCCAGAGCAAACGGCTACTGGTAAAGGAACATCAAATCCGTTAATGGCTGGTAGTTTGCCAAAAACTACAAAGCCAACTTAGGAAGTTGGACTTGTGCTAGAAAAGAGGTTGCTAGTGTTTGCGAGAAGGAACAGTTGCTGCTGAAGAAGGATAGAGTTTAAAAGATCAAGAGATGATAAAGTGTTTGGATACATCCTCTAAGAGCTTAAGAAGATAAATCTGAAGAAACATGAAGTTAAAAGAGTTCAACATTCATGTTTAAGGGAGGATTGTTAGGATTTATGTTTTCCTAACTTAGTACCGACAGTACAAATAGTTAGTACTGATAGTTATAGTTAGTACTGACAGTATAAAATGTTAAGTACTGATCAGTTAGTTAGTACCGATAGTAGAAAATAGTTAGTACCGTTTAAGAGATATGTATGAGATATTTTAGGAAAAGATATGTACGTACGTTTTTGGTAAGCCTTTAGGTGGTTATCCTTGGTCTATAAAAGGATCCCTCTTGGCATAGTTAGATATACGAACTCAAGATACCTCATAGCAAAATCATATCTCATTAGTTAGTTATCTGTAATCACTCAAAGCAGATTAATAGAAATTATTATTTAGTTCTTCATTGTTCTTCATATATTGTGTTTATAGATTCCCGCATTAACACATAGTATTCATAATTAGTTTTTCTACATAATCAACTGTATTTATACATCTTGGCTATCATCCTTAACAGGCTGCAGAGATCTATTAAACAAGGGACTCACAAAAAGTAAATTGAAAACTTACATAAGCCCATGTACAAACAAGGCTATAAAATGACTCAATTGAACTATCAACAATATCCATCTTATCAAGTGATAAGCTGGTAGGGTCCTGGAAGTCTTTCCATTATTGACTTCCTTTCCAATAACAAGCTGAGGTAAATTTTGAGGGTGGATTTTTTTTAATAAAGATAAGTTAAGCTTTTATGAGCTTAACTGAGTTAGTAACTAGCTTATGAGTAGATTAGAGAACTTATGAGCTTATGTGAACAAAATAAAGCTTAATCAAACAGATTTGAGTTAAAGGAAAACATTAAGGATCAATTCATTAATAAGAAAAATGAACTTTTATTACTAATATGAAACTGATTACAAGCTTAAATGAAGGTTACAATAAGTAGAAATCTATAAGCTAAAACAGTTTGAACGAAAAATTCATAAGCTAGTTCTACAAGCTACTTTCTATAACTACTCCTAGATATCTTTTGATGAGGATGGCCTTCATATTATAGAGGAGGAGAAGCATCTAGTTTGTTACACGCTCCCATTGTTCTTAATATGCCCCCTCGAATTCTTTCAAACATTGGGGATCCACAATTGTGTCACGTTGATTATAAATGGGAGCACACGGATTGCCAAGCTGCCAATCCCACTTCTTTGGAGTGGGTGTGTTTCTTTAACACTGAATCCAATGCAAATTTCCCTTTTCTTGTGTGTTTGTTTGTTGGCCGCGTGTCATTCTTGTTGTTAGAGAGCCAATCATAGGGCTTTGATGACATATTGATGCTGAGCTGTAAGCTTGGTACTTGAATCTTTGTTCCATGTCATTAATTGAATTTTAACCCTTTGTTTTTTTTATGCAGGAAAACGATAAGAGACGATGATAGTATAAGTAACTTCCTTCCCCGCCCTATTTTTCTTTCTTATTTGTTGTTTGAACCCAGGGTTTGGTTTTGACCTGGGCTATGTTTTATATAAGAAAGGGTTGGGCCAGTGTTTGTTTGGGCTTGGAAATGGTTTAAAAGAGTTTATAGATTTTAAAAGATAACAACCGTTAGTCTTTTATTAACAAAGGACTAACGGTGTTAGTGTTTTAGGGCTTTTGGTGAGATTTGATTTAACATTAAGGGCTCATTTGGGGTTTTTAAGGGTTTTGTCATTTTGTGGTTTGACCAAGGGTTGACTTTGTTGACCTTTTGCTAGAAACTCCCGGCTCTTGTGCAATCTTTCCGTTCCTGTATCCGTGTTTGCCCGGTTTTGACCATTATCTTGTGATTTTTGCAATATCCATACCTACACATCACAAATGACAAAACAAGCAATATACGAGCATAATTTACACAATTTAATCATTTAAGGGTCATTTTTGATTTAAAAAGGATATGTGATTTCTCACATATCACTTACCTCACACCCTCAACTTGGATCAAGTTAAACAACATGTTGGCTATTGTCCGTGTTGCATCTTTACCCAAAAACAATTCCTAACCCTAAGTGAAGATATCAATTGGATTGAATTTCTTCTTACTCGACCACAACCACCACCTTAAGTTCACCGAGACTATCCCTCAACAACCACTTCCGCTCTAAAGTCTCCACCAACAACCAACTAAGTATGATACATGCCGACTTTTTCTTGCTTTCAAATAAATGACCAACCCTATCCTTTTGCAAGCAAGTCTAATGATTTCTTATGGTAATCTAGGAATATTAGGACCTTTGTAGTTTAATTTTATTACGATTGCCCTTAATAATGGGTTCCAAGATATTATTTAAATTTGATGTATGCATGATTGTGTCAGACACACACTTTTCTAGATGTTTAATGAATGATCTTTGGTATTATGCTTTAAAGTGTCATTTTTTTATATCTTGCATTTTTCCTCTCTTTTCTATATGTTAGAAACATTGGTGTTGTTCCTCTAACTTATTTTTGTAGCAAAGTTACCATAGCTCGATTCCTTGGTGCCCTCGAGCGAGGGGGAGTACACATCAAGGGGGAGCACTTATTCCGTCAGTTTTATTAACATTCATCGATGAAGCCTTTTTGATTCTACAAAAAGGAGGAGAAATGGAAATAAAACAGCATCTAAATAGCTAATTAAAATAATTTAACATTTCGAGTTTTAAATTTTTGTAATCATCAAAAAGGGGGAGATTGTTGATAGAAATAATGCCTAAAAACGTTATTAATATTTTTTGATCTCTCTACGTTTTGATGATCACAAAATGTAAAAATGATTAATGAAAAATTTAATATAAACAAGTAATTAGTAGTAAATTTTCATTTCAAAAATTTAATCACTTAAAGGTATGAATAAACAAATGCTTAATGCATTCAAGATCAAGATGATTTTTTATTTAACCTCACAATTTTTATAAAAATGACACAAACATTTTTATATTTTTACAAAAACATTTTTAGATTTAAAAGAAATGTTTTATTCAAATAAATATTTTGAATTCAAATTTTTTACCCAAAAACAACTAGAAATGTTCCAGAAAATACCTCCCTTGGAAAAGACAAAAAAGGGAGCGTCTGGGTTGGGGCGTCCCTTAATATAAGGGGCGACCCCTTAATTTTAAGGGACCGGCACGCCTAATTAAGGGTACCGCCCCGAACAAAAATCCAGTCACTGGCCTATAATATTTGACTAATTCCCCGACTGATTTTCATTAAACACTTCTGCACACACTTCTTTCTTTCTAAATACAGTTTATACTCTACTTTCATTCCATTGATCATTTAATCATAAAGCTTTATTTCTAAGTGATCGAAGCTTTGATCCTGAAGTGCAAGAGAAGAATACTTCTTACCATCAAGTGAAGAAGTATTATAGCTTAGTGTGTGTCCTTGCAACCTTGTTGCAATTGTATTATATCTTGTAAATCATTTTGTGTATATTGTGAAGGTGTGTATCATAGTTGTGTATATTAGGTAGATTGTGGTGATCATTGTAAGTATAGTTAGATCGGGGTGATCTTAGAAGTAGTGTTAGATTAGTGTGATCAAGAAAGTGTTTAGTTGAAGTGAAGTAGTGAAGAGAAGTTTAGAAAGGTTGTGACAGAGTTATGAAGTGAAGTGAAGAAAAGGTGTGTAGTGAAGTGAAGTTATGAATCGTTGTGGAGTAGTGTGGTTAGTCGTGATAGATTGGTTCTAGCTAGGATTAGAACTCGACATTTGGCTTTGTGTCAGAAATTGGTGTAAGCTAAGTTGTGTATGGTTTTCTCCGCTTAAAGGCAGCTTGTTGACATAGTGAATAAAATTCTCAAGTTTGGTGCTCGGGGAGTGGATTAGGGCAAAGAGGTGCTTCGTTACCGAACCACTATAAATCCTCGTGTTGTGGTTTGATCTTTCCATCTCTTATCTCTTATCTTTCATACTTATTTTATATCTTGTCATTAGTTATTTGATTAGTTAAATTGTTCATATTGTGCACATTGTGAATTCACATAAAGTTGAATCTAAGTTTTATAATCAAACTAAACATAAAATTTAAAAAGCGGTAAACTATTCAACCCCCCTTCTAGTTTTCCCCAATTGATATCAAGAGCCACGTCAAACAAGATTTTTAAAATAAATTGTATTTTAAAACTTGAATCGATCTATGGAATCGGAAAAATATTTAGAAGGGCAATCTATGCAAAGACCACCAATATTTAAAAGTGATGGATTTATTTATTGGAAAAATAGATTCGAAACTTAAATGAAATCAAACGATCTAGATCTTTGGCATGTTATTACCCATGTTGATTTTCCTCCTATTCAAAATAATCCCGATACTAAAAAGGTTGAAATTGTACGATTTGATAAACAAAACGACAATCTTAAAAAGAAACTTGCAAAAAATAATAAAGCTAAAATGGTAATTATAAATGCTTTACCACGTAAAGAATATGAAGAATTTTTTTCTTGTGTAAAACCGCAAAAGAAATCTAGGATACTTTATTAATCACTCACCAAGGTAATAGTCAAGTCAAAGATAATAAAATAGATCTTCTTGTTCAACAATATGAACAATTTTATGATTCCGGAAGAAGAATCGTTAGATAATGTTTTTGCTAGATTTAATACTATTATTACTAGGTCTAAAAGCACTTGATGAAGGTTTTTCTAGCAAGAACTATGTTAGGAAGTTTCTTAGGGCACTTCATCTAAATGGCAGTGCAAAGTTATCGGCTCTTGAAGAATCAATGGATATTAACATCTTTATCAAACACCTGATGAACTTAATGGAAACTGTTAAAGTTTAATGAGGTAATAATTAAGAAAAAGACTTCCAAAAGGTTTAAAGCAAAAAGACAAAATAGATCTCTTGCCTTAAAATCTAAAAAGGAATCAAGTGATGAAGATAGTTCGACTTTCGATAGTGAAGATGAAGAATACGCCATGGCCATGAAAGAATTCATGAAATTCTTCAAAAGACGAGGAAGATTTGTAAGACAACCACGAGACGAAAGAAAGTCATTTCAAAGAAGTAAAAATGACAAAAATGGTAAAAGTGAAAGAAAATCTTTAGATGTGGAGATCCGAATCACCTCATCGGAGAATGTCCAAAGTCGCCAAGAAGTAATAATCAAAGAGCATTTATTGGAGGATCATGGAGTGATAGTGGCGAAGATGAGGCTAAAGACAAAACTTGTCTTGTAGCTCAAGCATCAAATGAGATATGCTTAGGAATAAACTTAGAGCCCGACAAATGGATTAAAGATAGTGGATGCTCGAAACATATGACGGGTAACCGAGAGTTATTCTCTACATACAAAGCGTATAACGGAGGGAACGTCATTTTAGGTAGAAATTTACGCGGTAACATCATAAGGCAAAGGTACGCTTCCTTCATGACTCCCTAATTTTTGAAAATGTTGAGCACGTAGATAATCTAAAATTTAACTTGCTTAGTATTGGTCAAATATGTGATAATAAGTGCAAAGTAATATTTACCGAACACGATAGCGAAATAATCAAAGACAAAAAAGTCATAGGTAGAGGAATTAGAAAAAGGGGTTTATATGTGATGAAACTAGGAAATAAACCGGAAGATAAAATATGTCTTATAACCTTAGATGAAAACTCTACCTTATGGCATAGAAGATTAGGTCACGCAAATATGCAATTAATTCAATCTCTAGCGTCTAAGGAGTTGGTTAGAAATCTACCTAAGCTTAAATTTGACCGACATATTTGTGACGCTTGCAAAATTAGAAAGCAAGCTCATGCTAGTCACAAAGCCAAAAATATGGTATCAATGACTAGATGGTTAGAATTATTACACATGGACTTATTTGGCCCTTCCGCCATACGAAGCTATGGGGGAAATCGTTATACCTTAGTAATTGTAGATGACTATTCTCGATATACATGGACTAGATTTTTAGGAAATAAAACCGAAGCTTTCGAAGAGTTCAAAATGTTTAGTAAAATGATTCAAAATAAATTAGGATGTTCTATAGTATCAATTAGAATGGATCATGGTCGGGAATTTAATAATGAAGTACAATTCGGAAACTATTGTGACTTAAATAGGATTTCTCACAATTTCTCCGCTCCTCGTACTCCACAATCAAATGGGGTAGTAGAAAGTTTGAATCGCACTCTACAAGAAATGAGTAGGATTATGTTGAATGAACAATCTATTCCACAAAAATTTTGGTGTAACGCGGTCGATACATCAACCTATATAATTAATAGGATTTCCATTAGACATATTTTAAGAAAAACCCCATATGAGTTGTTAAGAGGTATAAAACAAAATCTTAATTATTTCAAAGTATTTGGAAGCAAATGCTTCATTCTTAATACAAAATATTACCTCACTAAGTTCGACCCAAAGTCGTACGAAGGTGTCTTTCTAGGATATTCGCAAAATAGTAAAGCTTACATAATTCTTAACAAACAAACAATGAAAGTCGAAAAATCCTTAAATGTGATATTCAATGAAACTCCTCCCCCGCCTAAAACATCACCATTGGAGGATGATGATTTAGTCAAAGAAGAAGCTATTGAGGTTAATAAAACAAACCCTTAGGAAATGATCTCGAAGATAAATCTTTAGAAAACAATGAAATCATAAACATTAAAGAACCTAAAAGTCATCCACTAGATAATGTTATTGGTAATCTAAATAGAAGAACTCTTAGATCAGAAGCTCAAGACAAGAGTAATTTCTTTTGTTTTCTTTCAACAATAGAACCTAAAAATATAAATGAAGCTTTAAAAGATGAAAGTTAGGTAATTGCTATGCAAGAAGAATTAAACCAATTC
>BQNB010018896.1:5899-62317 GCA_026074375.1 Tanacetum coccineum | reverse complement strand
TAGAGCACATCCTTGACAATTTGGACCTTCAACCGGGTTTCCACACTTCACACAATCCTGAGGGAGTTGTTGAGACGAGTCGGGTGTTTTAGGAACAAGAATCTTGTCTTCAAGACCCCCTTTAGAACAACAATAGTCTGAAGTGTACAAAGCTCCACAAGACGAGCATTCTTTAATCGCATAAAGGGGATTTAAACGATAGTCGAATGACGCCATAAGAATTAAACAATATAGAGGGTTAAGAAAAGAATTAAATGGATAAGAACAAAAAGAAGATTATTTTTGGATCTTTAGGTTTTTTAAACAATTTATTTTATTAAAGGACAAAATGAGATAAGACAACTTAAACCAATTAATCAACAAGCTTCACGGTAGCTCTTTAAAAGAAAAACGCACAAAGGAGCGGAGGAGCGGGAAAGCGCGAAGCTATTAAAAACCTTCTCCTTTCGGGTCGTAGTTCCTCGGAACAACCCTCCTTATACCCCTCTTGTAGTTTGTTAATCAATTAAAGGTGAACCGTACCTCGCAAGAGACACAAAAGGTAAGTTTTTAATCTTTGGTTCGGGAACTTATTATGATAATGCTTCAGTTGAAAGCATTATATTGATTATGAATTGTTTATCTTTATTTAGGACAATGTTTTTTTTCTTGCTTTTATATACTAATAAAAGAAAATGAAAAATATTTTTGTATTTTTATATTTTTATAAAGAAAATAACTTCACAAGGAAGGGTCTTCAAGGCTCGAACACAAACAATCCCGTAAAAATCGCTACACCTCTCCCCGGCAGCGGCGCCAAAAACTGATTCGATAATTAATATATAGTATATATATAATAAATATATAACTAAATAATAATACCAAATAGTAATAGTATAGAGAGTATCCCGTCAGATAAGACAATTACTTTAGGAAAAATAATAGTCTATCTTCCGAGTGTCGTTTCCACGGCGAGAGATGAATTGAAATTCATGAGAATGTTTCGTTTGGTGCTTGAATGACAAATATTTTGGTTTTGGTTTTAAACTATTTTTATACTAAAAATTAAACTAATATTAATTCTAAGATTAAAAACTAAAAGATTATACTAAAATTGATATAAATGACAAATATGCTTGCTAAGTGACGTGAAATGTTCCTTAAGTGCGGGCTTAGGATTAACGAATTAAAGTCCTTAAAAAAACAAGTTTCAAGAAACTAAATGACAAGTAAAGTAAAATGTTTTTTAAAATAAATGACAAGTATATTTAAATTGCATTAAAAGTAAATGACGGTATGTAAATTGGAAAATTCTAATGACTATTAATTTTTTTAAACCTTTTTAAAACCGCACTTAAATTCCAAATCACTAATCACTTAGCAAACACAAGTAATTTACTCGCTACTCATAATGAAATTCAATTTAACAAACATGGCATTTAACGACAAAAATAAATCTACACTAAGCATGGCAAAAATCAAATACGCGAATATATTATGGAACGATAAAATAAAACTATTCTAAGTATTGAAAAGAGATTAGAAAATAGAACCCGAAATGAAGAACCGTAATGATATAAAACCACCCGATCTTACAAACTTAATAAACAAATAAGTTTATCACTTTTAAGCTCTACTTCACTAATTAGCAAATAAAGGTGTCAACTTTATCTACTAATTACTTTCGTAAAAACTATAAAGATTAAAACTTTATCTATTTATCAACCTTATAAGACCCTTAAGCTCCGGCCTTAGATGTAGAATGATGGAATAAGAAATAAGACATGAAAAGTTAAGACAAAACAAGCTAATAAGATGAAAACTAATTTTTGTAAAAATAAAACTAGATTAAATCTATATATAAAAAAACTACTTTTGAAATAAAAACTAGAATAAGCTAAAAAGCTATCAAGGCTTTTTCGAAGAAAGGATGAAGAATATAAGCTTATAAATAAGCCACTTCTCAAATAAGCTACAAATACCCTTCGAAATAAGCCCTAGCTTAATAAGCTATAAGAAAAACTAGTAAAGTTTAGAACTTTATGACTAAATAAGCTAAATAATAAGCTCTCGAAGATAAAGGTGCTCAAGACTTAATGAATAAGTCGAGTAGGAGACTCATGACACCCTTTTTAGCATTCGAATCGAGCTTAATCAAACAATAAGCATTTTTGAAAAAGTAAAGACAAGAAATGAGAAAAAGATGAGATAAGCAAAAGCTATTTTAGAATTTATTCTAAAGACAATAAGCTAAAATGAGCTTATGCTCAAAAATTCAGAAGCTAAAATCAATTTTAACTATACTAAAAATGAATTGGAAAAAGGGACTTTTGACTTAGAAAAATGGAATGACAGATTTTGACTACACAAAAGTAAACCAAAAGGACTTGACTCTACTGCATTAGGACATCAATAACAACACTAAAACTAGACTCAAAAGCTAGTTTTAAAATCCTTAACCAAATAAGCACTTATGGACTGTTTTTGGACCACAGTTTCAAAGAACCTTTTAGAAAAACTTAAAAACAGACTTTTAACACTTAAAACCTTGAAAATAGCTTAAAATCAACTTAAAAATGTTTACCAAAAGTGGCCAAGTGACCAAAATGGATTTTTTACACAGTTTTGACCCGTTTTACCCCTTATGCCAAACACCCCTTTAAGTTTATGAAATCCTTTTTAAAACTGATTAAGAGAGTTTTAAGTTAAGGTTTTTGAAATACAAGCATGACCCATAAGCTATCTTCACACTTAAATAATTAACCCAAAAGTAAGCAGTTAAATAAGCAAATAAGAATTAAGCAAGTAAAAGGCAAATAAAGACAGTTTAAGGTAAAATCTCTAACAAAGAACATATAAACAACAATTAAAGACACATAAGCATAAAAACAACAATAATAATCAAAATAAGCAAGATATAAGCAGAAATAAGCACATGAATAGTAAATAAGCAAAATTTGAAAAAGTGAACTTACAAGAGTCCAAAGCTTATGGGCAAGACAATAAACTCTCAAACAGCTTATAACAACCTATATGCTTCCCAAGAAGCTCTAAACCAAGGTCATCCACAATAAACCTTGCTCCTTGCTCTTGACAGTTTTTGTGACTTTTTTTATTTTTGGACATAAAAGTAAATAGGCTTCTATATAAGCTGTAACATCCGGTAATTTTCGGATTTTTAAAAGATTATTTTACCCTTTGACTTTTCGGGTCTGACTTGACTTTTTGAGTTTTGACTTTGTACGGTCACATAAAAGCGATTACCGCGTAGCCGGTAAATTCCTGAAAATTATTTAAATAATAAATCATATTTATTATTATTTATCTCTCATTACGAATTTAGTTTTCAAATTTATTTGAAAAGAAACGAGAAAATATATGTTATTCCTAAGTTGATTTATCAAAAACGAGCAGCTAAATCACGTTTTCATTATTCGGACTCTAAAGCAATTTGATGTAAAACGACATTCCTGACAACTTTTCAGTTTTGACCGAGACCCGAAAACAATCAGAAAGTGACTGAAATGTCCTCGCAAGATTTAGAAACAAGAAAATAATTAAATTAGATTTAATTAACACTTTTTATTAAATAAAAATATTTAGAGAATTAGTTCATCATTTAGTTTAGTAACGTTTGTTGGATAACGCGAAATATATGGTGTTAAAAATGTATTTTTATTTTTACTTTTCGGTACAAGACATTAAACCGGGTTTCCAAATAATACGAATATTTTATATATGTTTAAAATGTTTATGAAATACTATCAAATGAATACTCGTTTTTATGGGAAAAATGATTTGGAAAACAATGGCGCAAGTTTCGTGACTTGAATCATCCGTTAAGTCGCTTAAACGAGTCCCGAACCAATATTTACCAAAAGTTACACTTTTGGTCCCTGTGAAAATATTTACAAAACTCACCCCCATCTATTGTGACTTGTCATAATCATTTATCATCTATATATTTATATTATTATACATATATATATATATATATATATATATATATATATTTATATTTATATATATATCATTTAATTTATATAAATTTTCATTACATTTTCATTTTACAAAATTTATACACACACATCATTATATACTATCTCCCCCTCTCAATGTTCGGCCAACCTGCGCCGCCCGGCCACACGCCGCGCTGCAGAAACTTTTTTGGCGGAGTTTTCCGACCAAGGCCAAATGTGTTCCTCATCGCCCGATCTACTCGATCCATAAGTTCACTCGCTGCCACGCGCCGTCCCCCCTCCCCCTCCGGCAGCCACAGCCGCTGTTACCACGACACCACGCCACCATCACCACGGCTAAACAATCATGGCTACCACCCACTCTCACCGCCACTGCCACCGCCACCCCACTATCACCATCGTCACCCCCATCATCCCCACGACAGCCCCACCATCCCCACCACCGTCATCATCATCATCATCATAACATCACCATCTCCTCATCATCGTCATCTCCACAGCGCCATCATCACCACGCACCACCACCACATCGGCACCACTAAGGGTGCGTGTGGTTTTTAAACCCCCACCAACAGGGTGCGTTTTGGTTTAACATAAGCATGAGGGTGCGTTTGGTGGGACAGTTTCACCACCCAAATAAGGTGCGTTTGGCAGAGACAACACCACAAAAGGGGTGTGTTTTGGTTAGGGGTAAAACCCCACAAGAGGTGTTGGTTTGTTCGGTGACAGGAAAGCCGCAAGGGTGGGGGGTATTCGTATTGGGTTATAACACAAACTAGGGTGCGTTGGGTTTTCTATTTACCAACAGGGTGCGTTAGTTTTGGGTTTCGACACAGATTAGGGTGCGGTTGGTTTGTTATATCAGGTTAGGGGTGCGTTTGGTATAGTAACAGCAAACTAGGGGTGTTTGTTTTAGTAGCATAATCACTAACAGGTGCGTTTGGTTTGACAGTTAACCACCCACAATGGGTGTGTTTGTTTCTTGGTTCTAGCAGCAATAAGAGGGTGTTTGGGTGAGCAGGAAAATCGGAAAAGGGGCGTTTGGTTTGGCAGAATCCGTTAGGGTGCGTTTGGTTTAAGAGAAAACAACATAAAAGGGTGTTTGGGATAGCAGGAAAACCAACAAAAGGTGTGTTTGGTTTGGACAGAAACACAAAGGGCGTGTTTGGGTTAAGGGAAACACAAAAAGGGTGTGTTTGGTTAAACATCAAAGCTGTAAGGGTGCGTTTGGATGTGCAGAAAACCGTAAGAGGGTGTTTGGGTTAATATTAATCGACAAATAAATATATATCATAAGTTTTTATATTTATATAACACTGGATATATATTGGTGGTTTAAATTGTTTAAATAAATATAACATTTATTATTTTGTTAGGTTTAGATATAATAACATATATATATATATATATATATATATATATATATATATATATATATATATATATATATATATACACACACATATATATTATATCTAAAACACGCGGGTGTTTGAAATATTTAAAACACGAGGATATTGCAACATAGTTGATAAAAAGGGAAAAACATTGAGTTTTGTAAAGATGGGGGAAACGTTATATAACCGGGAAGGTCATGACGAAATTTATATAAAATTTCTATACTTAGTAATGTTTTACTAAAACTTTTATTATTTTAAACCCGATAAAAGAGACTAAGTTATATTTTAAAAATATACTAAAATATAACTATACGATAATCCGACCACGAACAAAAACTATACTTTTACAAGTGAGACAACGATTTTAGCTACGATCCGTCAATAAGACAAAGATTAATTTATAAAATATTATTTTTATAAATTCCTGACTAGAAGGTAAAATCATAACTTTTGTAAAAGCTTTCCAAACATCGTCTGTTTAATTCATAACTTTAAGACGTGAGTTTACTTTTATACAAGAACTTTCTATTGGTTAAATTGGTGATTTACGAACACGTGTCGAAATGTTCTATTCAAATCTTTTTCTCACGTTTCTTATTTAATACTTACAAAGTATTATATACCTCGATTATTTATTTGATTGGTTTTCTTTGTTATATAATTCACAGTATGAATTATACACTTGACATATTTTTCATATGTAATATATACGGGATATATTACATACATTGCGTTACTTTTGATTTATTTTATTTAACCAACCACCAAACCATTACAACTTGGAAACCTAAATCCATTATCAACGTGACGCGTTGAGGTGACTATCCATCAAGAAACCCAAATTCATTACCCTAGGCTAGTGGGACTTAGCAGTTAAGTTAAGCCGTAACTTCTTGATCGAGCCGTTCCGGTTTCCGTTTGTGATGTGTTTAATATGTGCAGTTCTGCAAATCGTTCTACAACATCAATGTGAGTTTATAGCCCCATGTTTTACTCGTTTTACATATATTTTGGGGTGAGAACATGCTTGTTTACAAATTCATTTATATGGTTGATTACCTGTTTGGTTTATATATTTATTTATACATCTCGCGAGGAGATACAATACTTGGTTTAGTTTTTGAACGTAAACACATACTATACTTTTATGATTACGGATTAGCTCAGGTTGTATGTTATAAAGTGATTCAATGTTGAGGGTGTCCAGGTGGGGGCATCCGGTGTAGGCATACGTAAAATAATTCAATGCTGAGGGTGTCCAGGTGGGGGCATCCGGTGTAGGCACATGTAAAGTAATTCAATGTTGATGGTGTCCAGGTGAGGACATCCGGTCTAAGCACATGACTATTATTTCTGTTAGCGCATCAGTTTCATTGTTAGTGTAATCGTACATTGTTTTTACTCACAGGATATTTACTGTGCCTTGAATAAAGTGGCAATACATACTTGAAACATTTTCCTGATATATATATAAATATCTTACATGCTTTGAACAATTACGGTTCAACGTTCATACGTACATTTTTGTGACTATCTGGGAAACATACAAGGTTTGAAATGGTCATGCATACTATACAACTATTTGATTTCTACAAATCATACAAACATTTTGGAAGGACATTTAAGGATTTAAATGGTCATACACACTTTACTGAACTTTGGTTCAACATTTGTATTTACAAAAACCTATGAACTCACCAACTTTAATGTTGACACTTTTAAGCATGTTTTTCTCAGATGAATTAGATGCTTGGCCTATTTGATGTGCATTGGAGTCTAAACTGACAAGATTTCAATCATGGATTTCTTCCTACATACAAATGATCAAATCTCGTTGTATTACTTTCAAGCTTTTTATGGTGATGAAATGATGGGACCAATGTTATATCAATTTAAAGAAAATCAACGAGATTACTTTTCAAACGACACATTTAGAGGTCGTTCTCTTGTATCTAGCGCTGTGTATTATGAAGTAACGCCCCCGGACATATTTTCGATGCGACACATTTTTGGGGGTGTTACATAAGCTTTTAGTGAACCAAAAGCTTATATTAGAGCTTAATGACAGTATTTAAATGACAATGAAAGGTAAATGACAGTATGTAAAGAAAAGCTCTTAAAATTTCATTAACTTAAAAATGCTTGAAATGTAAATGACAATAATTAAAATGACAAGAAAATTAAATGACAAGTACTTAAAATGCAATATTAAAAATGGTACAAACTTTGTTAATACAAATGATGGACTTAACAAAAATTCGACAAAAGGAAAAATAAGCTACAATGTCCTATTTATGCTAAGGGTCTTCATACTTGGTCTTCAAATGTATCTCTTCACTGAGAGAGTTCTGAGGTGTGTTTGTTGTGTGAGAGGAATCCCAAAATCAATCTTGGCCATCCATTATGCTTTGAGCCCAAGTCAAACAATCGCAACCTTTCATTCCTTGTAATTTTCCTTTGTCCAGTAAGGTTGTAGAGGATTGCCAAGGTGGAATGGAATCATGTGAGTGAGAGTGAAGTTTTTGGCTTGGTGTAAACAGTAAACGAGGTGAAAGGGACAGGGAAAGGTGAACAGGGTATTGGCGGGAAAGGGTTTTGTTTTGTTTGATATTAACAGGGTAATACTTTGAGAGATTGGCAAAAGTAGTCCTCCATCTTGTATGATATTATTACACAGAAAGTCCTTGTGGTGATAACAGGTTTTGTGGGTTGGCAAGAATGACCCTTCCATTTGTTATATATTATTTCATGAATGGTCCTTTAGGACTAACAACAGTTAGTCTGAAGGGGTTAAAAGGTTAACGACAGATACATGCTTTTGGGCTTATACATTGGTTTTGGGCCTTTTTAACTTTTAAATGGATTTGGGCCTTTTATGTATTTTGGTCTTCATATAATGACTTAATGGGCTGACCCGGCCCATTAGATGGGTACGGGTTGGCCCATTAAATATTTCTTCGATATCGGCTTTGACTTTGACCTTTGACTTGCGGGGTTGACTTTGACTTTGACATTTTTGGACTTTGACTTTGATTTGACTTTGTGTTTTCATGCTTTTCAATTTAGTGCTTGGTTTTGTCATTTTTTGCTTTGTTTTTCGTCCTTTTGTCAGATATCCGTTTCCTGCATAATATAAAAGAAAACATACAAATACAATGTATTTTTGGTACGTTTTTGGTCATTTAAGTCCGGTTAATGTGGAAAATGGTATGTGTAGTTAAGCACATACCAATTACTCATTGAGTTCACGTCTTTTAGCTTCACAAATAACACCATAAATGGGTCTTCAACATTAATGAGGCCTTGATCATCGAGGACTAAAGCTTGGATATTAGCATTTGTTGAAGAGGTATCCACAGTAGGTCTTGCAATACCATTTGTTACAGAAGCAAACGAAAGAATATTATGGAACTTTACTTTGTTCTTAAGAGGAATGTTATTAGGGTAACTACTAGGGTTAGGTTTAGGGTTAAGACAAAACCTTTATAATAAATATTCATACACTGATGCGTATTTTCTTTTGAAATATATTTTTACCAAGTTTTAAATTTATAAAATTCGATCTACCTGACAACGCATTAAAGGGAAGAGAACCCGATCGTGAATAGTACAGAATGGTAAATCCGAGGTCGTCCCAAGAGCTAAATTGTAATTAGTTTTAATTTGAAATGTCACGTTTTGAAAATTGTTTTTGATTTGAATTGAAAGGAATTAAAAATAACAATAAAATAAATAACTAAAAATAAAAGAGTAGGAGATATCAAGAGAGAAAACATGCTAACCTAGATACTTTATTACTATTGTTATGAAGATGCTTTCATGTGTAATGCTAAACTATGGTTTCATTAGTGGTTTCAAAGGTCGATAGACTTGAATGTGCATATATAGTTTATCCTATACTTCCTGCGATTCCGAATCAGTCCCAAATCATCTAGGAGGTAGGTTATCTAGGTTGCAGTGATTAATCTCAACTATTCCCAAAACATATCTAATAACATGTAAAGATTATTAACCCTCTCTGAAAGAGTTCCTGTGCTTTTTAAGTATTGAGTGAAAAGTGCGGTGATCGAGTAGTTCCTACACCAGGTAAGGAGTTAGTGATCCTCCCTAGTACCCATTGGATCCCATATTGACAAGATAATCTAATTATGAGGCAAGCTAGGTCCAAACCACCCGTACTACCAAAACTCATGGTTACACGATAGTCAAGGAATATCTAATGAAACCATAATCTAACAGGAAACAATCATAACAACAGTAATTACATAACTAGGCCAGCACTTTAAGTGCTTAGCCGCTCATGGTAACGGAAACACAGTAAGAGATAGAAGAAATCATATATTGAAAACTCATAATTCTTACAGTATTCGTATTTGAACGATTAAATACAAAAAGTAAGTAAAGTGTGATCTTCCTTGGACTCCAAGTGGAATTCTTTGAAGGTTGGAAGCCTTTGTCGTCTCTCTAATTGGCTGTGGAGGAAGTGATGTCGTAATAGCTTGAATGAGGCCTTTATTTATAGGTGTCGAACCTGTTACGGCGTTACCAATAAAGGTGTTACGCCGTAACCATCTTGCACGACATTCCATAATTAAGCAGCTGTTACGGCGTAACTAGATATGGTGTTACGCCGTAACCTTCAAATAATGTCCATAAGTACGTGATCTTCATTCCATATTTGTAGATTCTGTTGGTTACGGCGTAACTGGATAGGGTGTTACGGCGTAACTGGATAGGGTGTTACGCCGTAACTATAACTTTGACAAGATTTCCTTCCAAATATATGACTATGGCGTAACTAGATGTGGTGTTACGCCGTAAAGTCTTCCTTGATCTTCGTACTTGCTTTATTTATGTTACGGTGTAACCATTTTTGGTGTTACGCCGTAACATTCTTTAGAATTTACACTTTCTGTCCTTTTTCCCTTGTTTCTTGTCACTTTCCTGCATTTCACCTGAAAACTACAAAATGATAGAAAATATCTCGTTTTCGAGTGTTAGTGAAACATTTGCAGGTAATATAGGGGGTATTTTGCCACCAAAAAGTATTAAATATTTGATGTTATCAAATATCCCCCCACTTGACTTCTGCTTGCCCTCAAGTAGAACCTGTTAGAACATTTCATAAAAAGATTTCTCGAGAATAACTTCAAGAAATGAATTTATAAAACTCTTATGCTAGAAAACATCAAAGCCGAACACCTCACGAAAAGGGGATAAAAAGTCACTCAGCTCTCCACTAGTCTAAGTGTTTCATTTTTAGGGTGATCGCTCAATTGCACAGTCATAGCATGTATTCTATCATAAGCTTGGAAAGTACATAAATCTGCACCAGTTAGAATTAGGGTCTAAATAATTCTCAAAGGCAACAAGGGTAATATGGTTTTAAAGGGTGATAAAGGGATTAGGATAGACATGGGATACACATTTAATGGTTGTTAATATAAAAACACAAAACAAATAGTCTAAAGTAATCTAAGGTTGTCATAACTAGCTACTGTCCATCCATGGGTCCAAGAGTTTAAGTTCGAAAATCTGATCTTCAATAATGGGCTACTAGCTCCATTCTTCATGAGTATTGGGATGACTTGGTGTAATAATAGGCTACTAGCTCCATTTTACTGAGATGTATTGGTGCAATAATGGGCTACTAGCTCCATTTTTTATTTTGCACAATCTTTACATTTTTAGCACACGAGTGGCTTTTTTGTTGCACCCTCTTTTCTTCATGATAAATATGCAAACGCTACAGGGGTTTATATCTTTAATTATTTCCCCTGCAACATCTGATATTATACGCACATCTCCCCACTTGAGATAAACAATGTCGAAAGTGGTGATACAGGGGGGTCTTTATAGATCATAACTGATTGGTCTTCCACGAAAGCATATAATTCTCATTCCTATTCCCCTCAAATCATGGACTTAAGTAGCTAGAGATTTCAATACAAAGAAAATTAAGACTACAGGGTAGGCTAAAGTGAAATGGTGGAACGAAACATATAGGGTAAAAACATAGATTGGTTTTAACAAGGGTGATCTAGGGGTATCTTGCACTAATAATTAGTGCAGCCTCAACAAGAGAGTACGGTTCAGTCTTTCGACAAACGCCGTTTTGTTCAGGTTGTTCGAGAAGTTGACGTTTTCGTTGTTCTTATTCCCTCTATTTGCAAAGTAATGCATGAAGAGTTTTATTAAGAAATTCCGTGCCTTTGTCAGTTCGAATGTTCTAACTTGAGCATGAAGTCTCTTTGGACAAGTGTGAGGAAATCAATGAGAACTCCAGGGTGTTTCGTTTTTTTTTGGACCTCAAGAAGTGAGTCCAGATAATCGGAGTTAGTATGTCATCAACAATTACGAGAACTATTTTTTTTCCCATTAATGCTTTCTACCGCATTGACCACATAAGTCCATGTGTAGAAGTTGTAACCGTCTTTTTTAAGCTCGGGGTAGTCTTAGTGTGAATAGGAATTTCTTTTTGCTTTCCCCAACTCGCAAGAAGGAACACAGATGATCATTGACGAAATTTCTAATTTTGAAGCCTATTCACATATTTTCTTTGAAAGCAAGTTTGGACGGTGTCAAGTTTAAACGAGATTGACGACGATGCCATAACCTATGCTGAGACGATGTTGCTTTTTGCATTAAGCCAAATTGGATTGGGAGTTGTTGATGTCTTGCAAAGTTATGTAATACAATCTGTGCACGAGAACTTGTGGAAGATAATTTTCCCTTTCATTAATCACGGATATAACATGTAGACTTCCGAAAAGCAACTTCCAAATCTGCATCACAGAATTGACCAACGGAGAATAAATTGTTAAGCCCTTTGACATAATAAACCCGTTTGATAGTAATAGTTCCTTGAACCAGATCTCCATAACCAAGAATTGGTGCAATTTGATCATTTCCAAACTTCACCGTTCCTAGAAATTTCTCCATAAAATTAGTTAGAAGTTTGAGATTTCCGGTCATGTGCTTTGAGTACCCATAGTCTATGATGAATAGAATTATCTTGACGAGCTGCAAAAGAATTAGAAGACAATGGAGTATTGGACACAGTGGAACACCTAGGAGTCTTATGTTCCAAAATATTAGCAGTTCTAGATGCATTTCCATAGGAAGGCATCATTAACATTTGGGTTAACATTTTCCTATTTGAGACTTTAGTTTCAAATGTATCTGGGTGGGTATACTTAGGATACACCAACTGCATGTCTTACTAACTTTCTCAATAACTTTAGTTTATGTTTCTAGGATTTTTTGGAACTGTGTGGAGGGTCTGTTGTAACGGTTTTCTTACTGGATGTTGCAACAGATTAGTTCACATTATGCTTGGGTTCTCTAGTACTAATAGGAACAACCATTGGTTGTCTAGTCCTAGAACTTACGCCATTGATATAATGTAGAACACACAAATCATGATTGTCATTCAGCACACATTTTCCACAAGTAATACATACAAAGTTGACATTCGAGGTCTTTGTATTCAAACTGTCATTACACGCAGAGATCAGACTTTTTTATTATTAGAAAAACTTAAAATTCATACCGGTGGTATTCTACTTCTTGCTCTTCCTTGAACTATTGGTTAGACATGACTCTATCTTCTAGTTGGTTGATTATTAGCTGTGGAATGCTAATACTAGTAGTGGGAATTACTCCTGTAGAGAAAGACACGCATTTGTTAGTTTTCCTAATGTCTTGAGGCAACCGTGGTGTTCTAGTTTGATTAGGCTTTGTGTGCACTTTATACATTCCTGGTGCAATCATGTTTGTGTTCTTGAAAATTGGCAACACATTCTAAGGTAAAATCTGTGCAGTGACTGGTTTTAAAAAATCATAGGACATATTTTGTGTGGTAACTGACTTTGACTTTGAGAAATCTTTCTTGCAAGGAGGAATCTGAGGGAAAATAGGCGGTTTAACCTAAAATTGATTGTCTTTGCTTTCTAAAGCATTCGTTGTCGAATAAACCGATGGATTTTTCAAACTTTATTTTCCACATATTTTCCTTTTCAATATTTTCTATGAGTTTGCTTACTCACTTATTGCAATTCCTTTGTCTTGTAATTGAGCTTTCAAGCCTTGAATTTTAAAATACTATTCACGTTCTTTTAGAAATACGTTTGACTGATTTTCTTTGAAAGATTTGTCATTTTTTATCTTTTCTTTGCACTGTTGTAAATCAAGTTCAAAATTAATCGCATGTTTCTGAAGTGTTTCAAAACTCTTTGACATTGTTCTACTTTTTGAAAACTCTTTTTCAAGATGTTCACATTTTTCCACAGTTTCTAAGTAATCACATTGCAAATTAGTAACTTCATCCAGATCAGTGTACGCACCAAGTATTGCATTCATGTGATCAACATAGTAATATTCCCTTGAAAGTCGGTCAATTTCATTCAAAAACTGTGTTTTTTGAGTTTCCAGTTAAGATTTGAGAGTGCCTACTTCATGTTCAAGAGAATTAAAGTATCTCAAATCAGCAACCATTTCCTCGTTCAAGCACAAGTGAAATTTTTCTAAGTCCGCATTTATTCTCCTAATTTGTGGGCAAAAATTTCCTTCGATTGTGTTTTGAATGAAAGGATCTATGTTACCAAAGTATGTTCTTTTAGCGATTGTTTGTTTGCAACGTTCCACTCCATCAAAAATCGTGTCAACACTCTTTTTAATCTTGAAAAGTTCTTTAGAGCTTTTACACTTTTGATCCCAAGGAATGGATTCATCCATTCATTTTTCTAACAAAGTTGTTTGTTTATGAAAAGACTCTTTGGAAAATTCATTATTAGAAGATGTATGACTCATCTTTGACGTTCTTGGAAAATAGTGTTGTTCAGGCGACTTTTCCCGTTGTGGAACGAACAAATCATAAAGATTATTCAACTTGTCATAATCAAACGGTCTGATTAAATCGCTTAATTTTGATCGACTTTCTTTGTCAAGACGAATCGTTTCGTCAGATTCAGGGGCTAACATTAACGCAAGATTATCATTATAGCAACCTATATCATACAGACGAGGATTCGCTCTTTGAGCTTTCTTGAGGAACTCAGGTTTTGCAAAACTCGTTTTACAATTACAATTAAGCATATTCATTGTTTGAACAGATTGGCCGGTTTTATATACAATATCATTCAAAACTTTGACTTTGTTTTCTAAAGCAATAACTTTATCAAGTTCTTTATCTTTACGAGTTTTGTAAAGCTTAATCTGAGCCTCTCTTTCTTGTGACATTATGGAGATGGTTTCTTGATGTGCACAAAGCTCCTTTTTCATATCCCAAATCGTTTGATTTAAATCATTTATTTGTCGAGTATAAGCATTAGATGACTTTTCAAAATCGATTTTGTATGACATTAAATCCCCTATAGCTTTTGCATATCAATTTCCACCAAAGACGCATAATTCACAACATTATACTTATCAAGTTTCGCTTGGAACTTTTTAAGGTCTTTAAACATCAACTGATTATTCTTAGACAGTTCATTGTTTGCTTCTTTGAAATGGTTATTTGATGATTATAAACTTTTGTTTTTAGTTTTGAAATATTAAATTTTACCTTTCAATTTATCAACTAAAGCCTTGTTTGATGATTCCAAAAATTTATTTCGGTTTTTGTTGTCATCAATTTCACATTTTAGTTTCTGAATTAAAGAAGCAAGCAAATCACGTTCTTGATCAAGATCATCAGTTTCATCCTGGTCATCCTAAGCTCTATCATAACATATATCTAATGAATCAATAGTGATATTGGTGTCACCTTGTTCCGTCAGATATATGTCATTACTAGATTCAGGTTGCTCAAGATGTTCATTTTCCATGGCAAACACATTATAGTTGTCATTATTGTTTTGTACCTTATGCATTGGCTCATCATCAAAGATTGGTCCAGAATTGTCAACTGGATCTGGAGTAACCTCTTGAATCTGTGCCATGTACATATAATGTGCTTCCAATTCCTGATCATCAGACTCATCATCAGTATCATCCTTCCAATCAGCTTGTTCTGCATTCAACTGAACCCCAGCTTCCTCTTGTTTACACAATAACATCTTTTCCTTGTGATAAGCTGCATCCTTTACTCGTTTCGGTTTTTACTTGTTTCGATTTCTGACATTCCTTTGATACATGCCCATATTCCTTGCAGTTATAACACTGAATCCCAGACTTCTGTACTACCGGAGTACCTACATTTTCCCTACCCCAACAACATTAACTCCCTCTGATTATCATACCCAGTTCCTCTTTGATTCTTGGAGAATTATCTTGATAGCTCACTAGAGCTGTTTTGATGAAGTTCAAAAGGTTGTTGAAGGAGTAGGTTTTTAGATTTTCATGAACCGAGATAGAAATTAAAGCCATGAGTTTGTCAATCACTTTTTTCCTTTGACATTTCATCATCTTCAGTAACCGTAGCAGGTTCTTGATCATAAGTGAGGAAGCAGAAGAAGGTAAACAATTGCTTTTCCTCTGTTTCCTGGTAGAATTGGTTCTGATCTGGTGAGGAAAATTGTAGTGTTTTGAGTAGAGGATGGTATTTGAGATGTAAACTGGTTGTTGTTGAGCAAGCAAGTAGTAAAGTGGATTAGGCAGTAAGTGCTAGTCCTACAGCTCATATCTCATTGACTATCATTCTGGTGTTGCTTCAGGATGTCATAAAGTTTGTGATAGGATACACTCTTCAGCTCGTGACTCTACATATCAATGTCACAAACTCTTTGCCATTCTGGTTGTAAGTTATAAAGTAAGAACTAGACATCACCATTGAATGATTTGTAACATACACAGATTTTCTGACAACTCATACAACATCTTGAAGGAACCGTAGTAATACGATTCAAGTGCTAACACCAATCCGTTATGTGAATTTTTGTTCCAAACTTTTTCACAATAAAAATCTGGTTAACAAAGATCTTGAAGCAATGAATGATGTCACTTTAGTTTCCAACCATTTCAATGCCTTCTCACAATTCACAGGCATTAGACAAAGCATCAACTGTGGAGTAGATATCGTATTGTATACCCTGTGAGAATGATCTGAACGGATTTCAGCTTTCAGCATTCAGTTGATCTGCGTGATGTCTTGTGAAAAACCAATTATCTATATAGTTCTACTACATATACTTTCTTTAGTTGTTTCAGAACTAACCTCAGCAACTGTAACTGTCTGTCTCATCCATTGATACGTGTAATAGTAGATTTTTAATGAGACAAGTAGTGGACTAGATTATCACAGTATATGTTGGGTGTCAAAGTATCTCTTGATTCTGGGATTTCCACTGAACGTAAATACCCGGTGCTAGACATTGGTTAAGCGATCATTGCTACCCACTTCCATGATAGCAAATATGAAGAGCAAATCGATGATTGAGTTGTGCAGAATTGTGATTTGAATTAACCTTTTGATGAAGTTTGATGTAATGGATATTGGATCATAAGTGTTATGAATGTATTGATTGTATTGTGGTGAGAGATGAATGCAATTAACTTCCCATTGGATTTTACAACTCTATGATGAAACCGATAAGGAAAAAATTACTTGTTCGGATATAGACAAAATCAACTAGAAAAACCTGAAATTAAAAATTAACATAATTTCGCTTGAAGGATTGCATAAATTTCGCTTGGCTAAAAGTTGCATGTATCGCTGAATATTCCAAAACTTGTTCGCATTGAAAAATTCAGCATTGCAGTGTTTCGCTTCACATGCCAAAACATAATTCGCGTTGGGACAATTACTGTCATATTTCGCTTGTCAAATACATATTTTCGCTATGACATTTAACTTCCATAATTCGCCATTGTATTTCTGTTAACCAATTACGCTTCAAATTTAAGACCAGCAGTGTTACGACTATTGACATTTACACCTGCATATTTCGCTTGAATATTACACCTGCATGTTTCGCTTGACCGGTGACATATTCCGCTCGGTGTATTTTACAAGTGTGGACCACTTTTACTAGAAAACAAGGTGTCCTAATCTTTGGAAGCTAAAATTGTGGATCTATGTCCCTTGATTTCAACCGGTTAGGACCACTTAAGTAATCAATAGGCTACCTCTAAAAGCTCGAAATAAGCTCATTAATAACTATAATAAAGCAGCTAAATAAAGCAACTAAAATAAGGAAACTAAGAAACTAGATTAAAGATCAACGAAAAAGGGACGTGACACTTGTGACTTTTCTAAACCCAACACACCACGTCTAGAAGAAAAAGAAGAAAATAAGCTGATTCTTAAATAAGCTTAAAAAGAAGTCTTATAGCTTTATGCTAAAGAAAATAAGATATTTGCTACTAAATGACTTAAATTAGCAAGTATAGTAGAATGGAGAAGCTTAACCAAACTAAAACCTCAAAATCCGCTTATAAATACGTGAGCTTTAAACCCTAATAACCACGACTTATAGACTTAATATCGACGATAACCAACACAAAACAACAAATGTAATAAATAAGACATAAGACAATGAGATAATACTCGACTCAAAGTTGCAACTCTATCCTTCAAGTGCTAACAAATTATTAATCTCATATCACATGTGTCGAGGGGGGTATTATGAAAATAACAATGTAAAAAAAAAGAGACTTTATTGTTCGAGAATCTCATACCCAACAACAAATAAATTTTCACGATGATTCAGAAGTCATAAGATGGTAGGTTAGGGAAAAATTCCTACGATCTAACCAGCACCGAAGGACAAGCCAAGGACAATTCATAGATAGAAAAAGCAATCCTATAGGTATGAAGGGAGAAGAAAGTTTACAAGAGGCAAAATGCCGACTAAGATTGAGCTAACACTGGAACAATCACAGCAAGGTGTTAGTAATGACGTCTTGGTAAGCATTGAAGGGGTTAAAGAATTAAAAAGAAATGTATGGATAAAGGGTGAAAATAAAGCAGCCCTCCTCACAACTTAGGCAGAAACCGGGTCAATACATAATCTATTGAATTAGGTGGCAAGTATTCTCCAAGCCTCCGATTACAAAAACCAAAAGAGAAACAAAATTGAGTCTAGAGGCCAAAGAGATCAAAGTATAAAAACTCATTAGGACACAATGTAAAATACACTTGTTGAACACCATAAAGTTCACAAGTTGGAACAATGAGTCCTACTAATTATCCTTGAGATCTTGCTATAACATCCGAGTGATTACATAAGTTATTCAAGTGAAGAAGGAAATCCTCTGCTTGAGCCAACATAAAACAAGCTCTTGGTAGGTGACTTTGCAAGATACTATATGAAAATTCGAGCCTTGGATAACTTGGATATCAATATTTGGTGCCAGATAAAAATGAAATTGACGACTAAATCGAAAAAGATAGTAACTATGCTGATTCAACACTGTTTCCTTGTGTCTGCTTTGAGACGTTCCCAGGAAATGAGAACAAGCAACATGTGAGTCTGAGTACATATGTGTTAGAAGATCCTCCCTACGCAATGATCTAGGAAACCCTGTCAGGAAAATCTTGTGAGATCTACCAGATCACAGGAATAGAGGGAATATAATTACATAAAACTGGAAACCGTTAGGTTAATGTCAACCGAACTAAAGATGAAATTACAAAGCCATATTCGAACTATTAGTGCAAACTGTCTATTTCCGGTTTAGAACACGGTGTTGTATCCTCATTTCCGCGAAGTCCGGATTCAAAACCCACATGCTCATACTCAAGCATTCAATCAAACATTTTAACGTCAAGATTAAGTAGATTCTAATCTTCCCCATCAAAAAAAAAGACAACAATAACACAAAATTACAAGCAACAAAATAAACCAAAAAAACAGAAACAGTCAAGAAAAACAAAACCCAACATAAGAAAAAAAAAAAGAAACACCAATCAAGAGCCTCAAAACAAAAACAAATCATCAATGGGGGATATAGTTATACTATAATCATATATGCAAACAATAATGTAAAAAAGTATAATCATGTTTGACAAGATCACAGATTATCAAGGAAATCAAATCAAAGGAGAAGATGCATAATATAACGATCATAAGGAACTCAAAGTCAAAAAAATAAAGGCTCAAGATCAGATTCACAAAGCATGAATGAAGAGAAATAAGGGTGGGGGGGGGGGGGGGGGGGGGAACAAAGCCAGTTACAAACAAGACAATACAAATACCAAGGCACAGCATAAATGTCAAAAGTCATTATCTTCAACGTCAGGGGAGACAATGATAAAACAAGCAAACTCCTACAAAGAATGTTATCGGAGTACGGAGGAGTATGAAGAAAAGACTCCTCAACATTGGGGGAGATTGTTAGCCTTAATTAAATAAGTCAAACAAGAATGTATATTCGGTCTTATAAAGACAAATCGATGTCTCGTAAAAGTAATAGGTAGCCGGGTCAAACGGCTGAATGTAAACTAATATTGTCTGTGTTGTCGGGCTCAAAGCACTAGATATGCCAAGGCCCGTCCCAGTAAAAAGGCCCAAAACGCCTACATGTTGGCTAGGGGTATAAAAGAAACCCTCTCCACACATGGAGAGGGTGTTGGTTGCATTTGTCTCACTTGTAACTCACCACTTTCTCTCTCTAATCTACATTCTAGAAGTTTTCTCCTCATCCTTTTCTTCTCATTCTCATTTTCGGCTTATCAAGGGCTTGAGGTTGGGTTTGCTTATTGTTGTTTTGTGGTTATATTGTGGAATAACAACAATATATCCTAATGCTCTTTAAATGTACAAAATAATTACATATTAGTAATACTATTTGCCATTTACCCTTAGCCTCTTTAAGGCAAAAGTAATACAACTGATTAACTACTACTCATGCCAATATACCCTAATGCTCTTAAAGGCACAGAGTAAAGCAATAAAACCATATTAAACATAAAATAAGCCAAAATTCAATCATCGACTTCCAAATCAGAAGGAAAGTTACTAAAAATAAAATTGAACCGACAACCTTATGTATAAAACATTTTTGCATATAAGGTGAGACAACAAATGGGGAAAAAATTGATTACATCGTCTTCCAAGCTAGTGGGAATTCACTAAAGATTAAGTTGAACCGGACAACCTTATTTATTAAACATTATTAATATACGAATGAAACAAACTAATGGGAGAACAAGCCACAATTAATACTTATAAGCTCTAAAGAAAACCAACTATTCCACGCTTAATATCATGACTTATACTTGACTCTATTATTTCTAATTCTAATAAATCGAGTTCGGCATAATGGATAAGCCTACATAAGACTAGCAACAAACTCGATTTAAATATGTTAAAAGCTAAGGTATAAAATCGGTCGGATCAAAATTTATTTCTCGTTCTCACCTTTATTTGTGTCACAACACTTATTTCATTACTTTATTTCAACATTTATCACTTTTTTCACTTTATCATGCATACTTTTTTTTTAAATTTTGCTATTTTCACATAAATCATATATTTTTGGTGGAAAAACGGGTTACGTAAGAACAACGGCCGCAAGCATAATCAAATTGATAGATTCCCCCCCATACTAAAACTACACATTGTCCTCAATGTGAGATTCCCCTATACTAATTTCAATGCATAATCTTGATATAAAGGGGTCTCTACGCAAATCTAAAGCCGTTTATTAAGTATGCTAATAGATAAACGTTAGTCGATAAGATTTAGGATATCAGATTCCCAATATAAGCATGCGAAGGATTGAAGATCGAGTAGACGATGGACAAAACCATGAGCACGAGAGTCTTCAAAATCCGGGTAATCCTGGACAAAACAACACAAACCACAAAACACGAAACACGAGAAAGAGGCGAGCCTCATCACAACACACTTATTAGAAAATAGAAAGAAGATAGAAGGATAAGCATGGGTTGCCACCCGCGAAGCGCTTGTTTATTAAAGAGTCACTAAGCTTGACTCGTTCCCCGAATTTAGTTGTCCTTGGGGCAGAAACAGATTAATGGAAAAATTGTCATCAGATTCTCGCATGCCACCGGCTCTAATGAATAGAAACTATAAGCGGAGATGTCGGGGTCAAAAATGGTGTCCTCACTCCCGAAGGAGAAAGGAAAAGGAAATTCAACCGGATAGGTGAAATAAGAAAGAAAGATTCAGATAACATATGTGAAAGAAAGATAATGGCGATCCTCAAAGGATAATCTCACATATGTTGGAGAAAATTTTTTCTCTGGAATCCCGGGATCGAAAACTTTGACCATACTTATCAAATTGTTAGGTTCATCCTTTAAGCACTTTTGTTCATGATCGAAAAACACCTCGGGGGAGAGATTAGGGATAGTATTGTTTATAAGCAAACTCTCAAGATAGATAATGTCTCCCTCTGAGTCATGATAACCGTCCTCCAAATCCGTAGAAACGTCGATATCAAGAAAAACATCGATCTTATCAATAGTTTCCATAACAGCTCTGGACAACTCACCCTGATCGGACTCAATCTCAAAATGAAACGAATCATACTCGGGAAGAGAATTTTCAGCATGAGTAGTAGTACTGCCACTCCTCGTCTCTTCCGTATCATTTCTAAAGTCTCAAATTCGGATAAAGAATTATCAGAATGAGAGAGAAAAGTTGGAATGGGGTTGTCATTTAACGATTCGATCTTGGCAATAAGAAGATAGATATTCGATAATTTGGCACGAAGAATATCACCCCCCACCTCTTCTATGCTGACGAGCTCAGAATCGGGAGGTGATGCCTCAACATAATCGATGTCCTCAAAAGAATCGTCGTCACTCGAAGTATCATCATAAAACATTTGGTCATCTAGACGAATATCTCCTTTTGGATCAAAATCAACTTTATGAATTCCTGGTGGAATTGGATTGATAAGAGCGAGTTCACCGGCGAACTTCTCGAGAAGAGACTCAATCTTAGGAGAATAAACAATCGGAATGTCACGATTAAGCAAAGATTCCATAAGATCAGACTCGGCATCAAAGTGTTTTTTATCACAAGAAGGCACATCACATATATTATCAAAAATACCCTCGGACTCACTTGGGATTGGGACAAGGTCCTCAACACTAGACTTTATTACTTCGTTCGATTCCGTTTCCGGAATAGTGTTAAGATGTTCGTCCCCCATACTTAGAGAGTTATCGGGTTCCTTGGTTGGCAAGTCGGGTGTGATTGCTTTAGACGATCTCTCTAGATATTCCCTATATTGAATAATGTACTCATCATCATCATCGTCAATCATAGGAAACTTCCAATATGGAGTAAAACTTTGAGCTGCCTGCTCCTCCTGCTCTTTCTGAACTCCCTGCTCTTCTTGAACGTATTTATTTCTATAAGTCCGAACTCTAGCTTTTCTTTCAATTATAATTAAAGCTTCTTGAGTATTCTTAGTCATCAGATTTCCACCAGCTACAATATTGAGAAAATCTTGATCAGATTGACTTAACCCGTTATAGAAGAAGTTTATTTGGTGAAGGAGTGAAAATCCGTGATGAGGACATTCCCTTAATAAATCATTGAATCTTTCCCAAGCTTCGGTAAAAGTCTCATCAAAAACTTGTTGAAAATCCGTGATTTCTCTTCTAACCGCTCTCGTTTTAGAATGAGGATAAAATCAATTCAAATTTTTTTAAACTAAATCATACCCATAAATGATCGAATTAGGAGGTTCTTTATCAAGCCACGTTTCGGCTGCTCCTTTAAAAGAAAACGAGAATAAGATCAACTTCACCACATCATCAGGCACTTGGTTTAGTCTTAGAGTTCGGGTTATTTGGTAAAATCTCCTGATGTGTGAATGAGGATCCTCTTCTTTAAAGCCATAAAAAGGATTGTTACTGACGAAATCAATTAATGTTGGTTTTATTTCAAATTCATCAGCAAGAAAGGCTGGAATGACGATGGCACTTTCAATACCTAAAATAGGTAGTCGAAGTAGCTCATCCATCGAACCTGCTGGCTAGTGGTGCAAAAAAATCGGTTAAAACCGGTTTCTGGTTTTTAGAAAACCGGTTTTAAAAAAACCGATTTTTCTAATAACCGGTTTCGGTTTTTTCGGTTTTTCCGAAATCGGTTTTTTTCGGTTATAAATGTTCGGAATCGGTTTTTTTCGGTTATAAATTTTCGGAATCGGTTTTTTACCGGTTCGGTTTTTTTCGGTTATAAATGTTCGGAATCGGTTTTTATACCGGTTCGGTTTTTTTCGGAATTTAAAACTTCGAACATTTATTTAATAAACTTGTTAATTATCAAACATTTAATTAAACAATACACCGGAAACATACTAAACAAATACAATCATAACTTTTTATTTGCACCGGAAACATACTAAAAAAATACAACCATAACTTTTATTTAAACAATACAATTATACAACTAAAAATATATAAATACTAATACATTTCGAGCTTCGGCATGGCCATCACCCGAAAACATATTAGTGTACTCAAGTATGTCGAGCTTCGGCATTGCCATCACCCGTTATACTCAATCCATTAAATCTTCCAAAAAATCTTCTACATCTACGTGTTCAATATCTAAGTCTTCAAACTCACCTTCATCTAATTCGGTATTCGGAGGTGATATCCCTAATTCAACTTCTTCTCTTGCTATAGTTTCTTCAACGTCTTCTAATATCGGACCTTCCAACGATGTTTCATGTTGTACCCTATCTACTCCGTCCAAATAATCTTTCAAACATACACATACTTCCACGGATTCGGGGGTTAGTCTTGACCTTCTTTCCGATATAATTCTACCGCTAATAGAAAAGGCCGATTCGGAAGCTACCGTCGAAGCTTGGACCGTTAATAAGTCACGAGCCATAGCGGATAAAATTGGAAATTGGATTTCCCTTTCTTTCCACCAAGCCAAAATGTCAAAGTTTGTAAACTCTTCGGGCCTTAAAGTTATTAAAAAGTTTGTAGCCATATATTGTCCCAACTCGCTTGTTGGGGCCGATGTTCGTTGACGCTTTGTAGCGTCTTCAAATAAACTATTATAAAGGTTTATATTAATGTCACTTGCCATTCGGGACGATCCGGCCCGCATTTGATCAACAATTGGGTTTTGTATTTGACCATATTTTGTTGCATAAATTCCAAATAATTTTTTAAAGTTATCGTTAAATTTAAAAATTTGGGAGTTTATATAGTTGGGGTCGGGGTCGTTAGCGTCTAACCCAAAGGATAAGTCTAAATTGTTCATTATTCTTGTTATTAAAAGTTCTACGCCTCCAACATTTAAACATGGATTAAGTGCGGCGGAACAAGTAAAAACCAAAGGTAAATTAGCAAAATATTTTACAAATTTCTTTTTTATAACTTTAACCATTCTTCTAAACATTTGACTAGGTGAGGTTTTTAATTCGTCTAATTTTTCCGTCATAGCATAAATTTGATTTAAAACTAATGAGCTAGTTGGGTAATAAACACCCGATAATATAGTTGTTGCCACTTTAAAAACTTGTAAAAAAATAGTTAAATCATTTAGTAAATCCCAATCTTGGTCGCTTATCGAAACGGACTTATTTCTATTAACAAGTGTTTCATTAAAAGCGTTTAAAGTCTCACGTTGTCGTAATATATTTTCAAACATCATGCAAGTAGAATTCCACCTAGTATTATTATCATAGCAAGGTCCTAGGGGTTCTTCACCACATTGTTTACGAAAACGTCTATAGTTCATTTGTCGTTCGTTACTCGAACTATATATAGTTACTAATAAACCCCTAAATTTCATCCTTAAACTATCACATATTTTTAATGCCGCTTGCACGGATAAATTTATAACATGAGCAACACAACGGGAATGAAAAAAAAGACCATCTAAAACGGGTTTTATACGTAATTTTAACAAATCCATAGCTCTAGTATTATTGGATGCATTATCTAGTGAAATCGTAAAAACTTTATTATCTAAATTATATTCAATTAAAGTGTCATGTAAAATTTTTCTTAAATTAGATCCCGTATGAGGATAACCAAATTGTTTAAAAACAATTGTCCGTTTCATTAATAACCAAGATTCGGGATTAAACCAATGAGCTGTAACGGCTAAATAAGAATTTGCCGTACCATGTGGTGCGGTCCAAGTATCCGTAGTTATAGAAACACCATATTTATAATCACGAAAACCATCAATAATATCTTTTTTAGCCGTTTCCCATAATTTAAAAGCATCACTTCTAAGAGTAGTACGACTTACATGTTGATACCGCGGTTGTAGCCTCCTTTTGATGATCTCCGTAAGCTTGACGTTGTCGAAGTGGTTGAATGGAAGCGCTTGTTGAATGACAAACTTCGTAAAATCAAGTCGAACCGCATCATTATCAAATATAAAAACTTGACCATCCGCACCAATAGTACCTTGTGACGTATCATTTTGGCTAACCGCATTACAACCGTGCTTATGAGTCCGGAGTGTAGTGTTAGACGCGGGGTTATAAAATTTCATACATTTCTTGCAACGCGCCTTTTCCACCCCATCGATCATAATACACATATCGAAATTAGACCAAACATCGCCTTTTCTCGTAGTTGGTCTAATTCGCACCACATCTTCATTTGTGTAAACTTTTCGTACATGGCTAGTAGAAATGGAGGGATTAGTGGAAGCTTGTTGTGATTGTGAGTTTTCCATTATAGAGGGATTTGAGAAATTAGAGTATATATATCACGATTAGAGAGAAAAAGAGAGATTAGTGAGTGTTTTTGATGTGTTTTCAACCCCAACCCATTACATGTATTTATACTACCAATCCATGCCCTAAAATCATCAAAAAACACAAAAAACCAAAAAAACGACTAGTATAACGGCTACTAGCCGTTGGGAATTTAAAAAAAAACCGAAAAACCGGTTAAAACCGGGTTTTTAAAAAAAAATTTGTAACGGCTAGTTGACTGTGGAGTGTTGACCGGTTTTTTTAACCGGTTAAAACCGGGTTTTTTAAAAAAACGCATATAACGGTTATAAAAAAAAAAATTAAAAAAACCGGTTAAACCCGGTTATTTTAAAAAACCTGGTAAACCCGGGTTTTAAAACCGGTAAAAAACCGGTAGCTTACTAAACCCGAAAACCGATCAAACCGGTTCGGTTAAAAAAACGGTTTTCGTCATTTTGCTCGAAGACTTTGCAAGTGGATGTAGAATTTTCCATGACAAAATGCAGGGTAATAAACTAATAATAGTAGTTTCATATCTCAACATAACTCCAGTTGGTCAATTGATGGTGCACGAAGCCCTACTGGTCAAACAAATTGGGCTACTAGCAATATGGTTTATCATTTACCAGGAATGGGCCAAGCTCAGGCCTAATAATACTTACTGGACCAATATGGCTTAACAGAATATAAACACTCGTCCGTCTGTTTTTGTTCGTGACGATAAATCCATACCCGTCACCAACACGAGCCATAGCTTGTTGCCTAACCCTCATCATCCTCTTCACCTTCATAGTGTTTTTTAATTACTCCTCATATTGCCAAAAATTTAATTTCCGTTTGTCAATTTATCCCTGACAACAAAGTTTCTATTGAATTTGACGAGTTTGGTTTTTCTGTCAAAGACTATTTGACTCGGCAAATTCTTCTTCGTTGTGATTGCACACCACTTGTATCCAGTCACCTCGCCTACATCCTACCCACAAGCTATTCTTGCTATTCTTCACACGTGGCATCAACGACTTAGACATCCAAGAAATGAAGTGATACATTCTTTACTTTCTAATAATTATAATTTGTGTAATAAAGTGAAGTATCCTCACCTTTGTCATGCTTGTCAACTTGGCAGGACACTGTCATGATAGCCCGTAAAAGTGTTGCCATAGGTGGCAGGACACTGTCGGTAAGAATGATCACCTCCACAAGTAACACAAGATTCCTCGACAGCTTTTACGAAAGCTGGAGCTGGGGCTTGAAATTGTTTCATCATAGTGGCTACGACACTAGTTACTTGAGTCACTGCATCGGTAAGTTTGGCCATCTCCAAAGAATCAACATTACTTGCTTTCACTTGAGAAACAATCAGTTTGTTTCTTGAATGACGGACTTTTGACTTGTTTTCAATAATCTTCAACACATCTTGTGCACTACGTTCCAAAAGATTTCCACCGGCAGCAGAATTTAATGAATCTTGATCGGAAGGGTTTAAACCATTATAAAAAGTATCAAGTTGATGTAATTTGGTAAAACCATGATGAGGGCATGCTCGAAGGAGATCCTTGAATCGGTCCCATGCCTCACTAAACGTTTCCTCAAACTTTTGATTAAAATTTGAAATTTCATTCCGAAGACTTGTTGTTTTGGAGGGAGGAAAGAAATGGTTAATAAACTTGGACACAAGATCGTCCCAAGTGAGAATAGAACGAGAAGGTTCTTTGTCTAGCCAAATCCGGGCTGGACCATCGATAGAAAATGGAAAAAGCATAAGCTTAATCGATGTCTCGGGCACCTCTTTGTACTTCAACGTAGAAGTAATCTTGTTAAAATATCAAATATGAGCATGAGGATCTTCTTTTTCAAAACCGAAGAATTGTTTTGAAGTTACAAGATTGATTAGACTATGCTTGAGCTCGAAATGCTCAGCCAGAATGGGTGGTACAACAATTGCCTCCGCATAACCCTCGGTGGGTGCACGGAGTAATTCCGCCATAGTACGTTGATCGGCCATTGTAACTACGGGAACTTCTTCAAGAGCGAACGGTTAGACTCTTTGTTTTGAACGTCTTCGATTACGACGCTTCGGATTCGTAGAAGTAGGATTCGTAGATGATTCACCAACAAATTTTGACGAAGAGCGAGTTTGCATAAACTAAAAACAAAATAAGAGAAAATCAAACAAGTGTACGGTAGCTCTCTAAATTACTTACAAAGAAGTGGAGGAACGGGTCGATGTTCGTAGGATCAACCCTCCTTATACCTCTCTTATAGCTCGTAATCTAAAGGTGAGCCGTTTTCACAAGTGACACAACGGTTGATTTTGTTGGTTTTTCGATTTTTTTGGTATATATATTCATAAAAATTGAGAAAATAAAAATATTTTTGTATTTTTATATCTGTATAATAAGAAAATATTCACAAACGAAAAACGATAACTTCACGGGGAAGGGTCTTCAAATACTAATCTTCAAATGGAAACACGAAAATCGTTAAACACGTTCCCCGGCAGCGGCGCCAAAAATTGATCCGCTCCAAAACCACACACACAAACAAGTATGTGTAATTAAGAAGCAAATACAATTATAGTATAGTAGTATACGTCCTCCAAAAGATTTAAAAGACTTGCTTTTGACCAAAGCAATTCCTAAAACCTCCCGGGTCGTTTTTCCTCGGCGAAATGTGAATAGAAAGTCGGTTTAGATTGTGATCGCGTATTTGAATAATTCAAGGTTTTGATTTGGTTTCCTATTTCTACAAATAAAAATTCACTAACAAGTAAAAAATCATAACCAAATTAAGCAATCAACAATTAATCCTAAAAAAGTTAACGGGAAATTAAAAACGCGACTAAATTATCCAACTAAGCAAATTTAAACCCTACGAACTCAAATTTAATTTTAATAAATCCTAAATGACTAAAAATAATTTTTAAAAAAAGAATTATATTTTTTTTATTTTTATTTTATTTATTATGAATTAAAAACAGATTTAATGAAACTTAATTTTTATTGATAAAAAACAAAGTTACAAAGCTTTTTAATGAAATAAAAAAAACGTTACAATAAGCTGCTGAAAACTAAATAAGCTAAATACTAAAACACTACCCTAGATACTCAATTCAGTGAGTGGGGCCCTCCTTTTATAGGCACGAAATGAACCTTCTAGCCCTTTAGACGCTCCCCCACTTTTAATCTTGGCCATTCATTCTTTGATTGCCCTCCACGCCTTTGATCTTGACCGTTAGATTGGCAACACGTCTCATCCACCAATCATTAGCTTGGGGATTGCCAGCGTGGCTCTCACATATGTCAGACGTGTCAGCACTTGCTTCTAGAATGTTGGACGATAAGTCCAACAAACCTTGAAAGCTAGCGCGGAATATAGACTTAAAGAAAACACACACGTGACCCCAAACGTTACATTGTATTAATTAACGAATGAGCAAAGAAGAATGTACGCATACGTTATACCCTCGTGCCAAACCTTTATTAAATCCTAATAAAGCTATTACAACGAGGAATAAGAATGAATAACGAGGGGGTAGAAAACTTTCCTAAATCAAATAGGAAACATCCTAGTTATAATCTATTCCTAATCTAAATTACAATGTACACTTAACCCCCTAACCTATGTTAAGTTTACTCCTAATATCCTACAATTTCCACCTTAGGAGTAACACTTAAACATAATCGATACTCAGCATCTTCATCCAATGCTGGAACCTCGAACCGGGGACCGCCTTGTTAACCAGGCCTTGTACTTTAGTAATTTCCCTAGATTAGCTTTCATAGACTCATTTCTTCTTTTCAACAACATTACCCTCTGCACCCTCTTGACCAGGTACTCCGGTTACCGTAATGTTTGCCCCCACCTTTATACCAAGGTGTACCTTTTCCCGCTCCTTTACCAAGCAGTCTGTGTTTGTCTTCTCTTCAGGTTGCTTGTCCTCCAACCGCCTTTGAGCCACTGCAGTATCATCGTTACTAACCTGAAAAACCTCAGCTTTACGATCCCTGCAGTTCCACCTTAAACCAAACACGTTTTTTTATCTTGTACTCTATGGAATCCTGTTTTAACACCAGGATCAAGTTGTTTGAACCTAACTTGTTTGTGACCAAGTTGTTTGAACCCAACTTGTTTTGAACTTCCATGCTTTTGTACAATATTCCCATCGAGCTTTTCGATGTTTAACCTAGTATTCATACTAGCCATTCTTCTTTAACCTTGCTACAAACCTTGTCAAGTTGCTTTTTAACCAACTTTACCGATAAGTCTCACAAGCCGTGTGTTAACCCCGCTTTCTTGTAAAGATTGATTTACTAACCTTTGGAATACCCTAAAGCTTCGATCTTTCCACCTTATGTCTACAACCTTGATATACCTTATACTCCAAGTAATCACTTTTCTTGAATCCTGAGACAAAGCTAAACCTTACTTGTTTTCCAAGAACCACCAAGACTTAGAATACCAAGAAACCCGCGGACACCTTTAAGTCGACCTAGCTTCAAGAAACCAACGTAACCTTGGCTCTGATACCACTTGTTGAATAAATAAGTCCAACAAACCTTGAAAGCTAGCGCGGAATATAGACTCAAAGAAAACACACACGTGACCCCAAACGTTACATTGTATTAATTAACGAATGAGCAAAGAAGAATGTACGCACACGTTATACCCTCGTACCAAACCTTTATTAAATCCCTAATAAAGCTATTACAACGAGGAAGAAGAATGAATAACTAGCATCCCCCCTCATCCCTATTTATAGAGATGAGGGGGTAGAAAACTTTCCTAAATCAAATAGGAAACATCCTAGTTATAATCTATTCCTAATCTAAATTACAATGTACACTTAACCCCCTAACCTATGTTAAGTTTACTCCTAATATCCTACAATTTCCACCTTAGGAGTAACACTTAAACATAACCGATACTCAGCATCTTTTCCTCGTGCTGGAACCTCGAATCGGGGACCACCTTGTCGACCAGGCATTGTACTTCAGTAATTTTCCTAGATTAGCTTTCATAGACTCCTTCACTTTCTTCTTTCCAGCAACATTACCCTCTGCACCCTCTTGACCAGGTACTCCGGTTACCGTAATGTTTGCCCCCACCTTTATACCAAGGTGTACCTTTTCCTGCTCCTTTACCAAGCAGTCCGTGTTTGTCTTCTCTTCAGGTTGCTTGTCCTCCAACCATCTTTGAGCCATTGGGCCGTAGAGAAACCCAACAACCCTAATATGGCTATAATTAGAGCTAACTTTACACTAAACCCCCTAACCTATTGACTAAAGTGAATACTATATCTAACAACACTTAGGTCTAATGTTACTCTTATTCATGAGCCCTTAATATGAGATTATGATTTCAAAAAGGATAAGAAAATTGTTATTATATCAAAGTGGTAATGGATGTCGTATATTCAAACTTGTTATTTGATGGAAGACATAAGTAGTTTTATGTATTATAGATTCTATTAGTAACGATCTTTGAACTATGAAATTTTTCATTTCAAACTTTGTCTATGACATGAATATTGTGTAGAATTTTTTCATTGAATAGGTCTCTCAATATGTAATACATTCTATACTAATCATTTGTAATATATACAGTATATAATTTTTTTTTAGATTGGCACCACACTTGAAATCTGACCCCCGAGTTAAACCATCCAAACGGGCAGTTCCCGGGACCCAAACCACTATGAAAGACTCGCGAAGAGAAACCCCTAAAATTCACGGCTTCGCACTAGGAGAAAAATCTAAATTTTTCATTGTCTTTTGCAAGACTCGAACCCAGGAACAACCCCCTCCCCAAGCTCCAGAAAAATCCCAGGTGGCCAGATGCGCTAAGACAATTGGATGTAAATGTTGTTATAAATGTTATTGTAATTGTAAAGAACAAAAATAAGAGATTAAGAGTAGAATGAGAGGAAAGGGGAAATCTTATTCAGTTGTATCTATCAAAGAGGTTACAAGTGATGACATCAAATAACGTCTATTTTATAGCATCATTTATCCCACGATATTAACCTAATTTTGTTAGTTAATACAAAGAATTGTTTACTTAATCTTTTTATAATCAAGGATTGCAGTAATTTTATGGAGTAATTGGTGAAAGATAACAAAGGCCGCATTTCTGAGCTTAAATGAAAGATATTTGAAGATTACTATTCTGAAGCCATAAGCTGTAATCCATCAAGAAGATTACTTGTGTATCCGTGCCTCACTCCCAAAGACCATAAAGAATTAAGATCATACACGATCCAGAGGGCTCAATACGTCTATTCAAGATATGGAATTAATATAATATTCTGGAAGATATCAAACGTGGTCCCTACTCCAAGAAATCCCTAATACGCCGGAGTCCAATCGACCTCCAACCTAAAATAGAAAACCCTCAAAACAAGTTTTAAAGTGTGCTAAATCATATTCTCGATACCAAACCACAAAAGTCGATTATCAGAGGAGAAAAAGAGCAGAAGAGGTCGACAAAACGTATTTAATTCCATAAAAGACAATGTGTAATTTCATATACTTTAGTAATCGTTTAGTTTTTGGTATCATTCGTCAACTTGGTTAGTTTACCTTGGCTAAATAATTGCTCTTGTATTTATTATAAAGTTTAAAGGATAATACCTTGGGTAATTAGCCCAATATTCTGACATCTGAATTTTGGTATTTGTTTATATCGATTTTCTTGATTTATCGTTGTGTGCTTGTTTATGTTTATCAATTTATACTTGTTTACGTATAGCTTTTCTATGCATCTATCATCTCACTGAATCTAGTGAAGCTGACCAAAGCAGATCGAGTCTCCCCCGGGATAGCTTTTCCATATAGTAATATATACATTCTAGAATAATAGTTACACAAATAGGTCCTTCTCAGTCTGTGTCTGGAAAAACGCTTGGGCTTAAACTGGTTAATTGGATATTGCCATGGTATTGATCGTGTTGACTAGTAGGTGACCTCGATAATTCAACAAGTAACGTTCTGATTCATTGGGATATTGACCAAATGGACTGCTAGTTATAGAATTTGCCATTAAAGCAGGTAAAGGAAAGTCTCTATGAGTAGTTTAACACGACACCCAATGCTTTTAATCCCTAAGATAGATTATAATCATCAAATAAGGATGCTTTATGTGGATGCTTTAATTTTGACAGAATTAATGTGTCTAGGTCCTTAGGATGATGTAACGCCTAAGTCTTAAGAATGATATGCCACCTCAAGAGAAGAAATCATTACACTTAATAAACAACCAACGTTCTAATCGAAATAATAATGGTTCATACAGTTTTCTTATTATAAGGTTCGACCAGCCTATTATCTTTTTGTCTATTAGCTTGCGTGGGTAAAATGTCATTCGAATAAGGATTGTAGTCACTAACCAAACGGTGGCCAGTCTCTAGCTGAAATAACCCCCCTTTTTATAGAATTAGAGATTTAGACTGACATATGTTTAAAATAAGGTTTAGATTAGCATAACTTAACATAGATTAGAAAACCAATATATTAATTAAATTGGGAATAGATTTAAACATCGCATCAAGTGTTCGAACACCCTAACTAACCACGAAACGCTACCGATCGGGTACATTGCACGTTAAAGTGTTGTTTTTGGTTGAGTCGGCAAAATATAAATTTAAAACATGAATCATCTTAAATATACCATACAACGAAAACACATCAAGTTTTTGGCGCCGTTGCCAGGGACTGAAAATTAATCTTGATATTTATTTGATATTTTAGTTTTTAACAATAGATTAGATCTAACCCTTAGGATTAGTGTAATTTAGATTAGTATATTATTCTGTATATTTGGAATATTGTATATTTGTCTTAATGTTTGCTTGTATATATTTTTTGTTTAATGTTTGCGTATTTAATTGTTTTTCCTTACTACAACGTTTTGGTCGACATTTGAATACGGTTATCCACTACTATCTGGATACGGCGTTTCCACGTTGTCTGTCCAATACAGCGTATTCATCCAAACAGATTAATACGGCGTATGCACTTCCATTGGATACGACGTATCGATCGTCTAGAACAGAAACTGAAGTATTTGATTTTCGTGTAAAAAAATTTCTACCTTCTTTCGGAACAAATCATACTGATTATTTATCCCTTGTTTCAGGCAGTGCATGACAAGGAGTTCTACGAATGAACTATTTACACCCTACAAAGAGCCAGAACGAGAATTTTGATCATCAAGGAGACACTTCAAGACTCTAAGTCTTGACGAATTGAGATCACCGGATTTCAATCTACTTTCTGACCAATAATACTCAGAGGAAGAAGAAGCAGAAACAATGGAGCAATACATGAGAAAGACCCAAACAAACTATGGATCGGGAGTCGCTAGACCTAAAATTAATAACAAAGATCAATTTAAACTGAAAGGACAATTTCTTAAGGAGCTTCGAGAAAACACATTTAGCGGTTCGGATAATGAGGATGCAAATGAACACATTGAGAAAGTTCTTAAAATAGTTAACTTATTCCATGTTCCTAACATCACTGTGGATCAACTAATGCTCTGAGTCTTCCTTATATCCTTAACTGGATCCGCAAGACGTTGGCTAAGAAACAAACCAACTGGTTCAATCAAAACTTGGGAAAATCTTAAAACTAAGTTTTGAACAAATATTGCCCACCTGGTCGAACTGCGAAGAAAATGGAGGAAATCAACAACTTTCAGCAAGAGCCGGATGAAAAACTTTATCAAGCATGGGAGCGCTTTAAGGAACTCTTGATGAAGTGCCCTCAACACTATTTGACTGAGATGCAGGAGGTGATTTTGTTCTACAATGGGTTGGATGTTCCAACACGACATATTCTTGACTCAAGAGGTGCCATTCCAACTAAAACTGCTGCAGACGCCAAAACAACAATCCAAAAAATGGTTGAATACTCTCAAAATGGTACAATGGAACATCTAAGGAAGAGTACGAGACTTCTGACGATTAGCTGCTATATCAGCAATAACTGAACAAATCTGGGAGAGAGATCAAGAGGGTGAATGAAAAAGTTTATGCTGCTCAAGTTGGATGCGAGCAATGCAAAGGACCCATTCACCAAAGATTGCCCACAAAAAGAAGAAGGGAAAATATAACAACCCGTAATTTTCACCAATATAATTATCAATCTATTAAATTAGATGCAATGTAATATCCATATATTATATATATACCACCTTTTTACAGGGAAATTTTTGCTTTATCTCATTTTACAACGTAACTTGCACTCTAGAAGTAAACGAGCTCACGCAACACCTCTACCAATCGCCATCTATAACTATGTTATATATCATATAAACAATCTAATAGTGTTCAATTCTATATCTTAATATCATTTTAACCAAGTACATTATCCATTAACGACCATTTAACAACGTTATATCCAAAACAGACCTATTCTTAAACATTTATATCAAAACCCAATTATATTAATAATACAATAAAATGATGTGAAAACCTTCAAACTGGTACAAGAGTACAATGCACACATTTGAATAACTTTTCACTCCTAAATTAAGTTACAACTTTCTAAAGCCCTAAAGTACAAGTCCAATAATGCAAGAAAACCCAAAACTAGGTCATTTTACCTCGTTAAATCACTTTAGTTTCTTACTACCACTCTAGCATAAGGTACAAACACTTAATGCATGACTTCTAACCTTAAACCTAAACCCTAAGACATCTTAAACCCCTAATCTAAAACCCTAAACCCTAAACGAAACTCTAAAACCCTAATTTTACTTTAAACCTAAAACTAAATCCTAAACCTTAAAACTAAATCCTAAACCTTAATCCAAAACCATAAACCTTAATCCTAAACCCTAATTCTAACATTAAATTATCCTAAACCCTAACCTTAACTCAAATTCAACCTTATTATCGGAGATTTATCAAAGGTTTCTCGAAGATTGCAAAGTTTTTGACTGAATTAACCCAAAAAAACAAGAAGTATATCTGGGACGAAGACCAAGAGACAGCTTTTCAACTGCTTAAACAGAATCTATGTGAAGCTCCAATCTTAGCATTACCAGAAGGAAATGATGATTTTGTTGTTTATTGTGATGCATCCCATCAAGGTCTGAGAGCGGTGTTAATGCAAAGAGAGAAGGTTATTGCATATGCATCCCGACAACTTAAGCCTAATGAAGAAAACTATACCACTCATGATCTCAAATTAGGAGCAGTAGTGTTCGCTCTTAAAATTTGGAGACACTATCTGTATGGCACCAAATGTATTATCTTTACTGATCATAAAAGTCTTCAGCATATCCTTGATCAGAAAGAGTTGAACATGAGACAACGTCGTTAGCTAGAATTGCTTGCAGATTACGATTTGAAATTCGCTACCATCCTGGAAAGGCAAATGTTGTAGCAGATACCTTAAGCCAGAAAGGAACGAATCAAACCACTCCGATATTATTAGTTATGACCATTCATCCAAACTTACCCTCACAAATTCTCAAAGCTCAAACCGAGGCAATCAAAGAAGAAAACAGCAAGGCTGAAAACTTACAAGGAATGGACAAATCATTTGAAATACGTCCTGATGGAACTTGATGTATCAAGAATCGAAGTTGGTTACCACTCTTTGGTAATCTGAGAGACTTGATCATGCATGAGTCCTATAAATCAAAGTATTCCATTCACCCAGGTTCTGACAAGATGTATCAGGATCTAAAGAAACTCTATTGGTGGCCTAACATGAAGGCAATCATCGCTGAGTATGTTGGCAAGTGTTTAACATGCTCTAGAGTTAAAGCAGAATGTCAAAAGCCATCTGACTTACTGGTACAATCGGAGATTCCTATATGGAAGTGGGAGAGAATAACAATGGATTTCATCACAAAACTACCTAAAAACTCAAACGGACATGACACAATCTGGGTCATTGTCGATCGCCTTACCAAATCCGTACATTTCATCCCTACCCGAGAGACAGATAGTATGGAAACCCTTACAAGGTTATACATCAAAGAAATAGTCTCCCGACATGGAGTGCCAATATCTATCATCTCAGATCGTGACAGTCATTTCACATCCAGATTCTGGCAATCATTACAAAGTGCTTTGGGTACTCAATTAGACATGAGTACGACATATCATCCTGAAACCGATGGACAAAGTGAAAGAACCATCCAAACACTCGAAGACATGCTTCGAGCCTGTGTTATAGATTTTAGAAAAGGATGGGAAAAACACTTACCATTAGTAGAATTTTCTTACAATAACAGTTACCATGCCAGTATTAAGGCAGCACCATTTGAGGCACTTTATGGTCGAAAGTGCAGATCACCTGTTTGCTGGGCCGAAGTTGGAGATGTTCAACTTACGGGACCAGAAATAATCCATGAAACCACTAAAAAGATAGTGCAAATTTGACAACGCTTGCAAGCTGCAAGAGACCGGCAGAGAAGTTATGCCAATATAAGATGAAAGCCTTTAGAATTTCAAGTTGGAGATCGTGTTATGTTAAAAGTGTCACCTCGTAAAGGTGTCATCCGATTCGGAAAACGAGGAAAGCTTAACCCTCGGTACATTGGACCTTTCAAAATCCTTGAACGGATTGGCCCAGTGGCATATAAACTTGAGCTTCCTGAAGAGATCAGTAATATCCACAGTACTTTCTACGTTTCAAATCTAAAGAAATGCTTATCTAACGAATCCCTTGTCATTCCAATGAAAGAGCTTCGACTCGATGACAAACTCAACTTTGTAGAAGAACCAGTGGAGATCATGGATCGAGAAGTCAAGCAACTGAAACAAAGTCGTATTCCTATAGTCAAAGTAAGATGGAACTCTAAAAGAGGACCAGAATTTACAACTTCTTTGATTATAGATTATCATCAAGGTCTCGTGTCATGAGCTTAGGGCAAAATACTGTTTTCTATGGGAATAAGTGTACTCATTGCAATTATTTACACTTAGGGTGTAATCATAAACGGAACTCCTTGTTTATGATGACTTGTATACAAACAGTTAAAAACAATAAACCTATGAAGTTTTCCACTCAACCTTTTGATGTGACTTTTTTCGCATGTTTATCTCAAGTAACTGAGCATCTTATGGCACGGAGTGGCACATACTTGAAGATGGCTAAACTGTTATCATTCAAACTTTATGTTTCTAGATTTTGGGACCTCTGTTTGTAAAAACTCTGATGAAATAATGAATGATAACTTATCTTTTAAAAACGTCTCTTTTAAGTCGTTTTCTATGATTATGACTGTTGTACTATGAAGTAATACCCCGGATTAGTTTCCACTGCTATATATGTCAAAATGGGGGTGTTATACTAGAACTCCTTAGCAAAATGGTGTTGCTGAGAGGAGAAATAAAATGCTAATTAAGGCTGCTAGAACCATGTTAGCTGACTCTAAGTTACCTACTACATTTTGGGCTGAAGTAGTTAATACTGCTTGTTATGTGCAGAATAAGGTATTAGTAGTTAAGCCTCATAACAAGACCCCTTATGAACTGTTTAGAGGTAGAACACCTGCTCTAAGCTTCATGAGACCATTTGGGTGTCATGTTACCATTCTTAATACCTTAGATTATTTAGGCAAGTTTTATGGAAAGTCAGATGAAGGATTCTTTGTTGGATACTCAATGAATGTAGGCTATTTAGGGTATACACCATTAGTATAGGAACGTAGAAAAAAAACTTGCAATATTAGGTTCTGTTAGAGGATAACCTATATAGCAGTGATAGACCAAAGTGGCAGTTTGATATTGATGTTCTAACAAAATCAATGAATTATGTGCCAGTTGTTGCAGGTACAAACTCTAATGATTCTGTAGGTACAGAAGAAAGCATTGGTACAGGTCATTCTAGCAAGGAGACAAGATCTAGCCAAGACTACATATTGATGCCACTGTGGAAAGATGGTTTACTATTTGATTCTTCTTTAAAGAATGCTAGTAATGATGAACCACAACCTTCTAGTGATGCTAAAAAGAAGGATTATGAAGGTGTATGTAAAGAAAGTGGAATTGCTGATCAAGAGAAATCTAAAAACAGTACTCAAGGTGTTAATACTGTTGGGCCAAGTATTAATGCTGAACCAGACATGTTTTCTTTAGGAGATAATGCTACATAACACATGCTGATTTCTTTAGTGATGAAACAGAAGTGGACATGAGCAACATTACTACCATATATCCAGTTCCTTCTACTCCAAATACAAGAATCCATAAAGATCATTCACTTGATCATGTGATTGGTGATGTGCAGTCTGGTGTACTGACAAGGAGAATGATAAAGACTACAAATGAACAAGGGTTTATTAGTGCTGTTTATGAAGGGAAAACCCATAAAGACCTTCATAATTGTCTGTTTGCTTGTTTCCTATCCTAGGAAGAGCCCAAAAAGGTAATCCAAGCATTAAAAGATCCAAGCTGGATAGAAGCTATGCAAGAAGAGCTTCTACAATTCAAGTTATAATAGGGTTGGACCTTGGTGGATTTACCACATGGCAAAAGACCATTGGTACTAAATGGGTGTACAGGAACAAGAAAGATGAAAAAGGTATTGTGATTAGAAACAAGGCAAGGCAGGGTTGCACAGGTTAGCAACTCAAGAAGAAAAAAGGGAATAGATATGATGAGGTTATATTTGCTCCAATTGCTAGGATTGAACAATAATAAGGCTTATTCTTTGGCCTATCCAATCATTCAAGGACTTTTGTAGTATACCAGATGGATGGGCATAGTGCATTATAGTATGGCAAGATTGAAGAGGAAGTTTTAATGTCTGTCAACCTCCAGGGTTTTGAAGATCCAGAGTTTCCCTGATAGATTTTTTTATAAGTAGACAAGGCATTATTTTGTCTGACATTCAACCTCCCAAAGAGCTTGGAATGAGACTATATATCCTATATATTAGACAAATGGATTCAGAGAGGTCAGAAGGAATAAGACTTAGTCATTAAAAGAGTCAAAAGTTGATATTCTACTAGTTAAAGTATAAGTGATGATATCATTTTTTGGAGCTACAAAAAGAAGTTATGCCCTGAGTTAAAGAAATTAGATGCATCAGTAAGTTCCAGAGAGTATTTATATTGGGTGATCTAACTTTCTTCTTAAAGACTACAAGTGACACAGAAAATGATGGGATTTTCATCATAAGACAAGTATGTGATGAAATTTTGAAGAAGTTTTGGTTTTTTCAACTGTAAAGACAGGCAAGTACACCATGGTAACTTCAAAGACCATTGCTCCAAGGATGCAGAAGCTGAAGATGTTGGATGTTCACTTAATAAGTCAATGATTGACTCATTGAATGTATTTAACAGGCTTCAAGGCCTGATATAATGTTTGCTGTATGTGCTTATGCAAGATTCCAAGTCACCCTAGCAGTTTCACATCCTTCATGCTGTGAAAGAATCTTTAATACTTGAAAGGCCAACCTAAATTAGGGCCTTTGGTAGCCCTAAGGACTTAAACCATTTGGGATTTGGAAAGCATCTTGATATGACTATGCTGTGGCAAGTTTAGACAAACATTCTACAACAGGAAGGTTGTCAATTTCTTTAGAAGCAGAGTTTGATTATCATGGTAACACAGTAAGAAGCAACTACATTTGCCAAACGTTCAATACTGAAGCAGAAACTGGCTGCTACTAGGTGCATTGCGACAAGTAAAAACGCAGGATTCAAAAACAAATGCTGGATTATGGATACAATTTTCATGAATACATAATTTTCATTGACAAAGAAAGCACCATCGCGGCATAGTAAAAAACCAGTGTTTCACTTAAAAGACTAAGCACGATTGAGATTAGACATCACTTTCAATCAGAGAATATAATGAGAAAGAAGCTTATTCCAAATGATAAAGATACACACAGAATTAGAATGTTTGCGATTTGCTTCATAAAAGTATTTGATGTGGCAAGATTCAATATCTGATAGCAAGTATAGGAATGCTTAAACTTGTGAAGTATTAATTGAGGGTGAGGTTAATATGTGTTTAATATGCAGCGGAAGTTATGCAATACAATCCTTTGAAATGGAATGGAACACACTAATGATGACCTTCAAAGTTAGAGTTGTTTGCCAACATTCCTACTAGTAAGTATAAGTAGTGCTGCTAAGTATAAATCTTAATACTAGCAATGGTTAATGTTGTTAGTTATACTTACTACTGTTTGTTATAATTAATACTGTGAGCATTGAGAGAAAGCAAAAACAGAAAGAGAGAAAAAGTAAGCTTAAAAGAATTGAGAGAAAATAAAAACAGACAGAGAGAATTGTGAGTTAAGAGAAATGAGAGAAATAGTGAGCTAAAAAACAGAAAGAGAGATGTGTGAAAATAAAAATAGATAGAGTGAATTGGTGAGAAAAAGAAATGAGAGAAATTGGTGAGAATGAAAAACAGAAAGAGAGATGTATGACATAAAAACAGACAGATTGACTTTGTGAGCTAAAAGAATTGAGAGAATTAGTGAGAATGAAAAACAGAAAGAGAGATGTGTGACATACAAACAGACAGTGATTCAGTGAGAAAAATAATTGAGAGATATAGTGAGAATAAAAACAGAAAGAGAGCTTGTGAGAATAAAAATTGATGATGGAAATGCTTTTTGGAACGAAATGGAGATTAATGCTGGTGACTCAAAATTATTTTGTTAGGCATAGACACTTACTATTGGCCAGTGTTAGTTAATGCTGTTAGGCATTAAACTTACTACTGGCTTGTTAAGTTAATGTTGCCAAGGCATACACTTACTACTCTTGCCAGTCTTATTAAGCTGCCAGTTTAAGTTAATGTTGTTGAGGATGATTTCATAAATACTTAGATTAAGGGTTTCAATCACTCATTCGACCGATTTTACACTTTGATATACTATCTAATCATAAACCCTAACTCAATTTTATCATTCATCATCAAAACCCAACATAATGTCGAACCTAAAGTTTTCTGAAACTCACAATTTGGTTGCGTTTTTGGAGAAACCCAAAGAAAGTGATGGGTTGAAGGGGAAATATTGATTTTTTAATGCAAATTCTATCAGATATGCAAATAACTGAATCCCATCCATCAATCCTACATCATCATTTAAGCAGTTAGTGCTACTGCCAAGGAAAAGACTGTTCAATGGGGAAGTGCATATATCAAAGCCCTAGTAGAAAGGAAAGAAGGTGATCGTCCACTAGAGACTAGTGTGAGAAGAGCTCTTCAAATCAAAGATGCTGAAGGTACGCATGTCTACCCGCTATGCTACCATTTTTGCAAACTGGAAAGAATGAGTATGAAAATCTTACAACAAAAGCTTACATTCTATAAAGCTTTCTTTTCACCTCAATGGAAATTTCTTATCCATACAATTCTGCAATGCCATAGTGCTAAGACTACTACTTGGAACGAATTTAGTAGCACTATGGCCTTAGCTATCATCTGTCTTGCCACAAACCAAAAATTTAACTTTTCCAAGTACATTTTTTATAATATGGTGAAAAACTTGGAGGGTGGGGTTAAGTTTCTAATGTATCCAAGGTTTGTGCAAGTATTCCTGGATAAACAAGTTGAAGGAATGACCAAACATAAAGAAATTTATGTTATACCTTCTCACACTAAGAAGGCCTTTTGCTAATATGAAAGAAAGGAAAAGCTTTTTTTTTATTTCTTGGGAGAGTACCCCATTATTTCAAACCACTATAGGTTTTCAAGCTCCTGAAGAATTAGGAGAGGGTTTCAGAAATAGCCACAACGTGATCCCTCAAACACACTAACACCTACTATTTTCAACCCATCCTACATCACAGCCTCAGAAGAAACAATCAAGGAAGAAACATAGGAAAGACACTGAGGTTCCTCAACCCAGTGGTTCTACAAATCCTATCACTAACGAGGCTGCCAATGAGGAGCATGTACCTATACATTCCAATGATCCACTACTCAATGGTGGGGATATATTGAAACTAAATGAATTGATGAAACTTTGTACCAACTTGTCACAAAGAGTTCTTGACTTGGGGAACACTAAGACCTCTCAAGCTGCAGAGATAACTAAATTAAAGGAGAGGGTCAAGAAGGCTAGAAGAGAGGAAAAAATTCAAGAACATCAAGGCTTAAAAAGGATAAAAGGTTTGGAAGAAACTCAAGAATAGAATCCTCTAAATGAAGGTCTTGGGAGCTCAGAGGAATGCATCCAAACAGGGGAGGAAAATTTACTGATCTTTTGGTACTGAATGCAGAATTTAACTTTATTGGTTGATAAGGCTCAGGGGAGATTGATGAAATTTAATATTTGATACAGAAGTTTTTGATGATCCAGGGAAGTTGAAGTTGAAAAGGTAGTTTGAGTAATGCTGAAGTTACCAACTAAGCCAGTGCTAACAAACAACAACTGATGATGAGGTATTGAACCTGCTCATACCCTTAATAAGGATCAAAGCAGTTAAACCTAAGGATGTTACAACTGCTGCTACAATAACTACAAATGTTGTTACAAGACCCAAGGCTAGAGGAGTTGTAGTTTAAGAGCTAAGTGAATTTAGAACAACAACATCATCTTTACAAACCATCACCAACATCCACCCCATTGCTAACAGACAAAGGCAAGCAAAATGGTTGAGCGTGAGAAGCCTTGAAAAAGAAAAAGATCACTTTTTGGTGGATGAAGAAAATTGCTCAAAAGACACCAATAAGAAGTTGCAAGCTAAGTAGAGAAGCGGAAAGGCTGGCAAGACAAAAAACAAGACGAGATAACTTTAATTTGTTCATGGGAAACTAATCAACTATGATGGAGGCAGCTTATGAGTAACTCAAACGACAAAGCAGAAGAACAAGAGAGTTTGACCATTGAAGAAAGATCAAAACTGTTTGTAGAGCTCATAGACAAAAGGAAGAAGCACTTTGCAAAGCTTAGAGCTGAAGAGATCAGAAGAAAACCCACCAACCAAAAGCCCAAAATGAAGAAATCAAATGTGTACTTAATTGAATAAAATTGCTATTACAAGCATAGTCAGTTGAAGACAAAAGTTTTGAAGAAAATTTTAGATGTATTTGACAATACTATGAAGTTGGTAGAATTCATTTTGTTCCCTATGGAACTAGAGATTGTGGAAGGAATCAAAGTCAGGCAGAAGGAATAAGAAGAAGAACAATAGAAAACTTGAGTTTGATAATTCAAAGAAGCAGAAAGATATGATGAAATGTAGAAAGCTGAATAGTGGATGATGAATCGAGAAATGAAAAAGCTTATGGAGATAGTTCCTGATGACGAGGTAGCAATTGATGCTATACCACTAGCCACTAAGTCTCCAATCATTATTGACTGGAAAATCATCAAAGGAGGAAAGATGGGATACTTTTAATTCATAAGAGCTGATGGTAGTTCAAGGAGGTACTCATCAATGATTAGGATGCTTTAGAACATTGACAGAGAAGACCTGGAAATAGTCTAGAAGTTAGTTAAAGCTAAACATGGGAATACAAGGCCAGAAGAGGCATATGAAAGAGTGTTATGGGGTGATCTGAAGGTGATGTTTGAACCTGTAGAAAGTAAAGTATGGGATGTAGTACAAGGATACAATGAGACATTGGAAGCATATTCTTCAAGTTAAGTACATATTGGTGAATTTTAGGAATCTGCATATCTTTATGCTGGTAGAGAAAAAGTATGCCACTCAACACCTGCAACATCACAAAAGGCTCAACAAGAAGCTTTCAAAACTGACCATTTGAATCGCATGTGCTATCAACGTCTGAAACCATTGACAAAGACAATGCAAGAACCAGGAAGATGTTTGAAGCATCCTCCTAGTAAAAGATAAAGCTTTAAATCAAGAAACTTGAAGATTACATAAGACTGAACATTCAAGTTTAGGGGAGGATGTGTTGGGATATAACTTGCTACGTTAGAGTTTCAGCTATGCTAAAGTAATCACTTAGTAATGGTTAGTGATTTTAGAGAAGAATATGCTAGCAGTTAATATTGTCAGTTACTTACTACTTGCTAGTATAATATTACTAAACTACTGCTAAAAAGTTAAGAACTGCTCCAAACATAGGAAGAAATACAACTAAGTAAGTTAATACTCTGCTATAAAAAAAAGTTACTACTCTTAGTGTAACTAGTGTCATAAAACCCCGCCTAGGCGGAAACGACTAGGCGTAACATACATAGATGATCATCACCACACCATGGTGTCAACACAAGAAGGGAACTAAATGGAATAGATAAACAAATGAGACACAATGTGTCATGACAATATCTAAAACAAGATAAATGTGAAAACCTATAAGATCGTTAGATCGTTTAAGCTCAGGTTGTTTAGACCTTTATCTAGGATAATATCAATGTTTATAAGTTATAAAAACAAAGCGGAATAAGAACAAAGATATTCAACAAGGTGTTCTTCATTAATAACCAAACGTTCTTCATAGCCCCAATTCTAGATGATCAATTCTAGAACGGTTACTCTAACTAATAACAGGAATCATAGATTCTTGAGGCTAAAACAAACAAACCCTAGGCGTCCATTAGAGGACTTGACGCCTAGATAACACACACACTTTTCTGTGTCTACATCTTGACATACTTTTTTGGATGCCTAAAACCTATAACCTGTACCTCTTTATATACTAAAGATAATAGGTTTTACAAAGAGGTAAACATAAATCTTTTAAATATTTAACTTGATCTTCTGTTATCTTCTTTTCATCATAAGGAATCTATTGAGTATCTTTATAAATTGATATCATTGACTAAATCTTCAATACTTCCTCCACCAGCTTATAAATTCTTGAATAGATGATATTTAGTCCTTTAGTTTCATGTCCCGTTGTTTTGTCTAATCAACTCAAATATAATCCACAATCTTCCCTAGTGACTAATGACAAAACACAAATAAGCCCAAACGACCCTTAAGTTTAATATATGCGAATGAAAAACTTCCCCCCTTCAGCTACCAAGGATCTACAAGTATGCAAAACATCAAATCTTCTTCCCCTTTTTGTCAATATTAAATAGGAGACCTAAAGTACGCAACTTATTGGATCTTCACACAACTACGAACCACTATCCCACTTCTAATTCCAAGTATTCCAATGACAAAGATTTTTCCCTCCCATTAAGCACCATATAAAAATGAACTTGAGCAGTAGAAACTTACACTAGCAGTAGTAATAAAGGCTAGCAATAGTAAAAACCTTCACCTTGATGTAGCATATAAATGGTTAAACATTTTAACATTAAGCTTTCCCTGAAACCCATATGTTAACCATTTCTTGAATCTTCAATTCTGTAGGCTCTATGTAATGATTACTGATGAAGAAAACTAAGTATAACGAACTTGGTGCTGAAGTAGAATAACCCAAACTTGTGTCTTATATCTTGCACTATCCACGTGACTTCAAACGTATACCCAAATCTGATGTATAGGGATACCGCAATCTCTTGACAATTTATTCATCAAGAGCAATTTGATCTTTTCTTTTTAAAGGAACTTTAGGTTCAACCATAATACCTTTTCCTTTGTCTTTAGAAATTGAAGGTTGTGCCTCTTGTGGAACTCTGAACTCACTTGGCTCATGTACTACAACCCCTTTAGCCTTGGGTCTTGTGGTTGTTGTTGTTGTAGCAGCAATAGTAACAACTTTAGGCTTAGCTGCTTTGATCTGAATAAGTGTCTGAGCCAAAGTGATTTCCTCAATAGTTGTAGGAGCAACACTATCTTCAACACTAGCAGTAGTAACTGCTTCACCAGCAGTACTATCATCAAGCTTAATACTTTGTTCATCTTTCTCATTAACTTTTGATTCCACAGGCATCTCATCAGTATCCAAAACTCCAGTATCAAACATTAATTCATCATTCTGTCTACCTTGAGTTTCATCAACTAAAGTTACCTCAACATCAACATCAATATCTGCAATACTCATCCCCTGTTTGGATGCATCTTCAGGAGCAACCAAACTCTCCTGATCTTTAGAGGACTCAACTCTCCTAGACATACCAACTTTCTTGAGTCTCTTCAAACCTGTAGGTTTTGACATTTTCTTGCTTTCCAACCTCTGGATCCTCTTCTTCAAAGCAGAAATCTCCTTTGCTTGAGCATCCTTTGCTTTTTCTAAATCAAGAACCTGTGTTCGCAATTTGGTACATAAAACCATCAAATCAGTTAGTTGCATGCTATCCTCACCACTAGGTTGTGGATCATTGGAAGGTGTGGGTACACTTTCCTCATGCTCTGTCTCATCTTGAGAAACCTCTGCCTCCTATCTCTGAGTCTTCTTAGATGGTTGTTTCTTCTTGGGTTTAGAGGATGTAGATGGTTGATAAAGAATGGGTACTTAAGTGGAATCAGTTGGATGACCTGAATCCTCTCCCACTTCTTCAGAAGCCTGAACCATCATGGTATCAAATAAAGGTGTTATTCTCCCAGAAAAATCCTTTCCAGCTCTCTTCATATTAGCAAAAACTTTCTTTATGTGAAAGGGATTAACAAAAATCTTCTTATGAGTTGACACATCTCCAAGTTGTTGATTAAAGAAAACTTGTAGAAAACGTGGATACATCAAGAATTTTACCCCTCCATCCAAGTATTTCACCATAGCATCAAAATGTACTTAGAACAATTAAAACATCCGAATTGTATGCCAAACATATGATCAAAGAAGCCATTGAACAACTAAACTCATTTCATGCAGTGGATTTAGCACTTACACATTGTGTAATAGTGTTAATTGAAATATACTGTACCACTGTGGAGAGAAAAAGGCTTTATAAAAAGTAAGCTTTTGAGAAGGCTTTTCATACCCCATACGTACCAGTTCTTCAAAAATAGTAGCAGTTAGAAGACAATCAGTACCTTCTGCATCATCCAAGTGAAGATCTCTCCGAATGCTTGACTCCGTAATGATAACCCTCTTTTTATTAATACTGCTTGGGATAACGATTACTATATTGAGCTGCTAAGTTTAAGGGGAAGGTACATATAATATGTATATGGGATGTTTGTTTGATTTGTTGGTGATTGAAAGTCCACACGTAGAAGGTGTTTTATTTGGAAAGAAAAATGTTTGTACTTCTAAAGTATATTGATTAATATTGCCAATAGGTTTGGAAAGTTAATACTAGTGCGTGACTAGTTAGTACTGTTTTGTGATACTTAGTAAGGCTAGTACTACCCGAGATCGGACAACAAAGATGGATGGACTATCAGATATCGGAAGAAATCGGACAAAACAGAAAGTTTTGATTTTTGGATTTTGGTTTATATGTTCTCGACATGTTTATAAAGGCACGTTTTTATTTGATTAATTGGTTACGAAGAAGGTTGTTTATGACTTATTTGCGGGAAGTGGAATTTAATTGGGTTTGTGTTTAAAATCATAATCTCAAATTGGCTTACAACATTTAGAGTAACTTTTCGTAGCTTAGCAACGTGCACGAAGAATTGACAAATCTAGCAAGGTTTGTGAATCTAAACTTAGAGCTCAATGCTCACATTTGCTATCACCTTTGGTTATTGTCTCATAGAAGATAGGATAAATTTGTCAAGAGATAGCGTGTCCCTTATTACATCGGTTATGGGTATAACCATTCGAAGGTCCACGTGGATAGTTTAAGATATAAGACATAAGTTTGGGTTATTCTACTTCAGCATCAAGTTGGTAATACTTAGTTTTCTTCATCAGTAATCATTACATCGCCTACAGAATTGAATATTCAAGAAATGGTTAACATATAGGTTTCAGGGGAAGCTTAATGTTAAAATGTTATTAATAACCAATATATTGTTATCACATCGCGGTGAAAGGTTTTTACTCTACTGCTAGTCCTTATGGTATACTGTTCGTTAAAGTTTCTACTGCTCAAGTTCAATTTATCTTAAGTGCTAATGGAGGGAAATTTGGGTCATTGAGCATTACTTGGATTAGAAGTGTAATATATGGTTCGTAGTTGTAAAGATCAAAGATGCATAGTTTAGGACTACCTATTTGATATAGAAAAAAAGGGGGGAAGAAGATTGATGGAATTTGCAACTTGATAGATCCCTTGGTAGCTTACGGGGAAGTTCATTAGTGATATTAACTTCAGAGGAAGTTCGTGCTTATTTGGTTTTGTCATTATCAACTAGGGGAAGATTGTTGGGAATTATATTTGAGTTGATAAGACAAAACAAGAATGAAACATAAGGACTGAATCTAGCATTATGGAATTCTACAAGCTGGTGGAGTTTATTACTAAAAATAAAAAAGAATTTTCCAAAATATATGAATCTTGAAGATTAAGAGATGAAGTTTATTAAATAATTAAAAGATTTAGTTTCCTTATACAATTATGTTTTCCCTTGTAAATCTAGATGGACTATACTATATAAAGAGATCCCTAGATATAGTTTTTGTGTCTGTCAAGATGTAAACACCAAGAAAAGTGTGTGTGTCCAAGCGTAGAGATGTAGACGCCATATGTAGTTTTAGCCTCAAGGTAATCAAGGTTTTCCTTGATCCCTGTTAGCAGTTTTTATATTGATGTAACCGTAATAATCTTGATCAAATAATATTGGTGCTATCGTGAATGTTAAGTGTAAAACCTTGTTATGATAATATTGATTCTATGTTTGAATATTCCGCCTATGTTATCATTATCCTAGATTAGTTCCTAACAAACTAGAGCTACAACGATCTATAGGTTTTCACAATTGGTAACAGAGCTAATTGCTTTGAGAAACTTTAAAATTGAAGACATGGAGCTTGAATCTATAAATAGTGGTCCTACTGCAAAGCTTCCCATACTCAAACTGGGTGAGTATGAGATGTGGGTTATAAGGATTAAGCAGTACTTCCAGATCTTAGAATATGCACTCTGGGAGGTGATATAAAATGGTGATTCATGGGTGTCAGTACCACAAACAACACAGGAGAACGGTACATCAGTTACAAAGATGTCCATACCTGTAACTGCTGAAGAAAAGACAAATAAGAAGAATAATGTTAAGGCAAGGAGCCTACTGCTGATGGCTCTTCCCAATGAACATTAACTCACATTCAGCCAGTACCTTGATGCAAAATCAATGTTTGCTGCCATTAAAACAAGATTTGGAAGTAATGCATTTACCAAGAAAACTAAAAAAGACACTTTATAGACAGTAGCAGTAATTAGAATTTACGTGCAACAATACAGAGTCTCGTTGACCTATCTTCAATAGCCTTCAGAAGATAGTTAGTAGGCTTGCTATTCTGTGGTGGTTATTGCCCAGGAAGAATTAAAAAACACTCAAATTTTATGAGTAGACTTTACGCCCATAAGTGGAACACTCATGTAGTTGATGTGGAGTGAAAAGTCTGATGGTTGAAACTAATGAGCAAGATGATTATACAACAACTTCAAAATTGTTTGAACACAAGGTAAATAAATCTGTTTGTGGTAGAATTACTGGTAAAGGCCCACTTAAGAAGAAAATCTTGATTTTGAAGATGTATAACTTTGTCCAATGAGTAAAAATTTAAAACATTTTTTATAGTGTCTCACAGATGTGTGACAAAAGAACTATTACCTTTTTAACTGACACCGAAAAGTCCTTGTCTTATCCTCCTAATTTTAAGTAGCCTGATGAAAATCGATACTTCTTAAATTCCTAGAAATGACAATAATGTACAGTTTTGATATATGAAGAACATTGTTCCTAAAGAGAGTTTGACTTGTCTTGTTGCAAATGCTACATTAGATGAATCAATGCTCTGGCACATAATACTTGGTCATATAAATTTTAAAAACATAAATAAGCTTGTCAAGGATAATCTAGTAAGATGATTGCCTATAAAAAGTTTTGAAAATGAACAAACCTGTGTTGCTTGTCTTAAAGGGAAGCAACACAGAGCTTCTTGTAAGTCAAAAGTTCTGAATCCTATTACTAAGCCTTTGTTTATGCTATATATAGATTTGTTTGGTCTAACCTTTGTGAGTAGCTTAATGAATAAGAAGTATTGCTTAGTAGTCACTGATGATTATAGATTTACATGGGTTTTCTTTGTAACAACTAAGGATGAAACCATTGAGATCCTTAAAGAACTTTATCAAAAACCAGAAAACCTAGTGGATATGAGAGGTGAAAAATAAATCAGAAGTGATAATGGACAGAGTTTAAGAAACAAAGTTATGGATGATTTTTTGCAGAGAAAAAGGTATTAAAGAGAGAATATGTGTAGCGAGGAACCACCTCTGCAAAATGTGTAAGCTGAGAGGGAGAATAGACACTAATGCGAAGTTGCTAAGAATAATGTTAGCTGACTCTAATTTTACCTACAACATTTTGGACTGACGCAGTTTTCTTACTGCTTGCTATGTACAGAATAGGGTATTAGTAGTCAAGCCTCATAACAAGACACCTTATGAACTTTTTAGAGGTTTTAAACCAGCTCTAAGTTTTATGAGACCATTTGGTTGTCATGTTACTACTCTTAATACTTTAGACAGTCTAGGCAAGTTTGATGGAAAAGGTGGATGAAGGTTTCTTTTGTTGGTTATTCATTGAAGTAGATAAAGCTTATTTTAGGGTATTACAACACTGGAACTAATGTGAAAAAGAAGAAAACATTTTGCTGCCACTCAAGAGCATAAGAAAAGAGAAACAGGCCTCCTCCTAAGGCACAAAAGAGAACTCAAAGTCATGTCTACCTAATCTTAATCACATGTGGATACACATACAACTAGCTAAGGGAAAGATTTTGATGAAATATCAAAAGTTGTTTGACAAGGAAATGAAGAGGGTAAATACCTTTGTGGCTATGGGTTCTGAGGTACAGGAAAGCAAAGAAAAGAAGGTAGTAAGGAGATAGCGAAAAGCATCAGAAAGAAGATAATTGGAAGGAAAAGAGCAGGAAAAGAGCAGGAAAAGAGCAACATCAAGAATCCTCAAAGAAACAAAGAATGGAGGAAGACAAAGAGTCAGATGAAGTTGAAGAAGTTAGTGAAGATGATGAAGGTGAGTTAATGAAGCATTTGGTGATTAAAAAGGATGAAGATATAGCAATTGATGCTATACCACTGCTAACCAAAATTACCACTGATTATTGATTACAAGCTTCATTAAAAAGAAGGTTATGTTGTAACATTATCAGTTTATAAGAGCAGATAGAAGTTCTCAAGAGATACTCTTCAATGATCAGAGGGTCTACAAGGAATAGGACAGAGAAACTTGGAGGCTCTTTAGGGAAGATAGTGAAGACAAGTATAGTGATATAAGGCCGTAAAGATGAAATTGAAAGAGTGTAGTGAGAATTTAAAAGTCATGTTTTGAACCATACAAAAAAGTATGTATGGAGAATTTTACACAGGATACATTGGTGACTTCTTGGAAGTTGATTGATTCATCTGGAGTTCACTTTGTAAGGTTTGATAATGTCCACATTTTTATGTTGGTTGAAAAGAGATATCCCCTCACACCAATAACCATCACCAATATGCTAAACAAGAAACTTCAAACTGATCATCAAAATGAGATGTGCTATCAGCTGCTAAAGCTTATGGTAAAGCAGCAAAAAGGTCAATGAAAGGTTTGAATGCATCTTCTGAGTATGATGAAGACTTTTAATTAAAGAAGAAACATGAAAGATATCAGATGATGAACAACAAGTTTAGGGGAGATTGTTTAGGACTAAAAGACTTCATGGATTCTTAGAAGTTACTACTGCTCAGGTACATAATGGAAATTATGCTAAGTGGTTAGTACTGGTAGTATAATGTTACCACTGCTAGTTACTACTGTTAGTATAATTTAGTATTGATAGCATAAAGTTACTGCTGTTAGTTGAAGTTAAGACTGCTCAGTGTTGAAACTAAAATATAAGCTAAGTGGGTAGTGCTGCTAGTAGTAAATGTAAGATTGCTATACAAAGTTACTACTATAGTATATATTAGTACGGCTAGTCACTAAATATTACTACTTCGCTTATGTTTCTTAGTGCTGCTGGTGAAATTGATTACAACGGTTTGAAGACTTTCTACTTCAAGAGGATAAAGACGAATTAAAAGAGATAAAGAATTATTTGGAGAACAAGAAATACATGTGAAATAAGTATTGAGAAATTTTATGTACAAGATATACATAATGTAATATATTTAAAATATTACGTTATGTTTTAGAAAAGATTAAGATATCTAAGAAATGTATTGTAAGAGCCGACTAGGGACTCTTTAAGTCTATAAAAGGAGGCTCTAGGGCATTAGTTCGGATATCAGTTTTGCACATAAGTCTCCATAGTTGGTCAAAGTCGATTAAGAAAAGTCTTCAAGTTTTCAACCCTAAGTACTAAAGTAAGAGTTACACGTATTATGATACTATAATAATATTGGAGCGTTTGGTTATATCTTTGTTTGTTCAAGATTACTGTTTTATTCATAATATTTCTAGGTATTAAGGTGTAGATTCCGCATACACTTTAATATACATACAAAGTTTCTACAACAAGTTATTTTGGATTTATCCAAGGTAATTTAAGCTTAGTCAACCTAAGGAATAGATCTAGGTTTGGGATCAACAATAAAGGAGTCTTGCATTACGATAGCAAAGTCATACCACAAGGGAACATAATCCAAAAGTCTACACTAAATCAACAAAAATCCAAGTATTAAACAATTCAAATGACATAAATAAAATCTCTAGGAGAATGACTCCGCATGCAAGCCTGCGGTCTTGCTAGTCACTCTTCCTAACTTTAACACCCTTAAGATAATTATTTAAAAATGATGCTTAAAACGTTAACATAAAGTTGGTGAGAGTCATAGGTTTAAGACACGATAATCAAATCCAACTGTAAATTACTGTAATAATTAAGAAAACATTGCAGGACAATAAATGAACTATCATACAGGCTAACATGCAAATCCAATCAATCACACAAATTCCCAGCAACGACCACAAGACGTCTCATAGCGTACCAAGGTCCTTGTGGTTACCCCCTTAGCCCAGGCCATGGATACTCCCAAATACCTTCTTTGCTCGCTAGACACGGACCACCCTAAACAGGCCATGGATACTCGCAGGTGACCCTCCTGACTTAGTTCGCAACTCATAATATCATATCACAAAACATGTGGCACACAACATACAATAGTCATGTATAGTCCATGCATATTTGACAACACATTATCACAATAATCAAAACATTTCCAAATACTTTGCATCATTTCCACCCCAATAAATCATAAGAAAATAGGGGCTATGAAACTCACCTGAATGCTCAAACGCAGCTTCCAAATCTCTACACGCAACTATACAAATAAATAAACACGGTTACACGTGACCAAGCTAAAAGCTCTAGTCCATGTAACACACATATGATGGATGTCTAAGGGTTTAGTTAACCATCATGGGTCACCCCGACACCATGCCCAACCTTAGCCATCTTACTAACACTTTACACTTGCTACTTACAATTAACTCAGAATTGCAGAATTTTAGTGTCTCTTACCCAAAACCCTTACTTAATAACCTTCATAAATTATACCAAAAATCACCCATGTTAACTTATGAGTATATTAACTACCTTGTGATTCCCAAGTATTACTTAGATGTGTAACTACCTCAAATAAAATCAAACTTCAAAACTGTCCTAATTCGGATCTGATTGCACATCAAAATATATCACTCTAACCACCATACTTAGACATGCTTTCAGATGCTAATTTTTACAGGATTATCCATAGACATATGAAACTTAACTACTGTGGAAGGGCTATGCTTAATTACACTTTTAAGTATAGGTTTTACCCTCACAAACATGACCTAAATCTGACCTGTATTTACTGATCTGACAATTTTTAGTGTAACCAACATTTGAATGACTTTCCGACCTTAAAAGCTTTCGAGGCCGGATTTTTTGGAAACTAGACTCGCTGAACTTATCAATAGACATAAGATTCATCAAAAATCTCGTTACCAATCATGAGATAACATTCGAACAAGATGACTCAAAATTCTGCTCAACCCTAAATTCAATTTTATCGCGTTCTAACTCTAACCGAATACATCAATATGATTATAATTAAACTCTAAACACTTCTAATTAAGTTTAACATCATTAATTTACAGATTTTATGAAACCCTAATTTATCTATCAGTTTATTGTTACATTAATTAAAAAGAAAATTAAAACAATTAAAGTTTTTAAACATACCTTGATCTTTAATTCTTGAACCCTTAAATCACCAAATTGATCTTGAATAAAAATTCCTTTTTTTTCTGCTCTTGGTTCGTCCGGTTTTTAAAAAAAATAGGGGTTATGAGTTTGTATTTATAGTGAAGAGAAAAGATTTAGATAATTACCAAATATGAATCATAGTTAGACTAAAATTTGTTTTTTCCTTTTTTTCCTTTTATCCGGCCGAACTTCACCCTTTTTATTTTTTAAATTTTATTTATTTATTATTATTTATACAAAAACCCTTTAATTTTGTTATTTTTTATAAAACCTTTTTATTTATTTAGACATCCTTCTAAATAAAACTAGTTTTAAATACCTAAAAATAAATTCACTTCATACTTTATTTCTCCAACTTAATAATACTAAAATTCATTAACTAAATTTATAAACCAAATTTTCTATCCTCGCGAATTCCTATTATCTAAATACGTATACATACATATAAATACGTACAAACATAGAATTTTACCATCATTTCATTGTCACTAAAATGTGAACATAATGAAATATCCATAGCAACCATAATTTCAATCACCACAAGACGATCACACTCAATGGATTTGTAACCAACTCACATAAGATCACATAAACACATAATTATCATAACACATAGTGAAATTCAAGTCAATGCCAACGGTTTGACTAACCTGCTCAAAGCACAGTTGTCACACATTTTAACCGTACAAATGGATTGACTAAAGTCAATTACGATAAATTTACCTAAATTAAAGCAAGTATGAGGTAGTTTGCTAATGACTGCATTACTTGTATGTGCAAACGCTAAGTTCCAATTTGAATTAAAAAAGAACTTATATGCAGACACATTTATAAATAATTTTAGTCATTTAAATGCATAAACAACTTTTTATAACCAAAACCAACCACAAAGATATGCATAACTATGACTGACTTTAAGAATCTTGTGCAGGACGGGTGTAAAACGTGCCCCTCAACTGATAGTACATTCGATTTGCGAAATGGGTCAATTAAGGAGTGGTTTCCAAAGAATCATGTTTTAAGAGTTCTGACTCCTGCGTTGAGGGAATTGCGAAATAAATATTTCAACAAAATGGAAAATATGTTCATTACTTATCAAGTTGAGCTTGATGCCTTTTTAAAGCACATAAGCTTAACTTCATTAACCACATAAATAAGCTAGTCCAAATACTCAAAATAGAGCATGATCATAAATTACATCATAGTAAACAACTAATTTCACAAAAGAAACATATTATACATACAAATAAGTAAATAAAGTATACCTTCAATAGCCTCTCTTGGAGTC